>OZ024818.1:5399583-5514656 GCA_964017055.1 Chloromyia formosa | reverse complement strand
ACGAGCTGGCTCGGGTGGGTACCACCAGTGTGGACATAGAGTGTTTTCGCCCCGTCAAAATACCGATGGCAGCTTGTAAGAACGTGATCAAGACAAACGCACTAAACCGTGCTAATATCGAATGGCTAAATGGAACTACATGCAATGTTACAAGACAAATTTGGCCGGCCTTTAATCCTAGCCGCTCTTTAGGGCTGCAGATGCTAGAGAGAAGGCATCTAAGGAAGGTTGTGGGGATCATTACAGGACATTGCTTGATAGGTGAGCATGCCAGGCGTCTTCGGCTTCCGTATAATGATCACGGCAGAAGCTGTGGAGACGAGGAGGAGGAGGAGACAATAGCTCACTTCCTGTGCTATTGCCCTGCTCTGGCCGGTAGAAGAAAGGACACTCTAGGTTCTCTTTACTTTCTTGACCTGGATGACTTGAAGGACGTAAGTGCTGGTCATCTACATCGCTTTATTGATAGATCCGGGTGGTTTGACGACTAGGCTCTTATGGCGTTGAGGTATCACAACGGACCCATTGGTGGTCTATGTGTGCTGTGTTATACAGCAGCCTTTTTAACCTAACCTAACCTACTTCAACTATCATCCAGCGCAAAGTATTTAGGTGTCATTTTACGAAGCTCAGCTGGAAGTTAAATACTGAAGAGCGAGTGAAGAAAGCCTGCATCGCTTCTACGCCTGTAAGAAAACCTTCGGGAAAAGGTGGGGCCTTAAGCCAAATATGGTCCTCTGGATGTACACAGCAGTAGTCCGTCCGTCCGATTCTTTCATATGGGTTGTTAGTTTGGTGGGCAGCACTTGCTAAAGGATACAACGTAACGAAACTTAGCAGGGTGCAAAGAACGGCATATCTTGGTACTACAGGTACCATACCAACTTGTCTGAGGGAAGCACTAAACGTGATCCTGCATCTTCCACCAATAGACCTTTTTGTTAAACAGCTGGCGGCGGGCAGTGCAGTCAGTCAGTCAACAACATTCTTAGCCGTGCCCAAATTGAGGTTTGACAGAAGCTTCTCTGCTAAATTCCCCACGAGGGCTGAATGGAAGGGGGTGAGGTGGTGAAGGACTTTGACCACACTATTTTCAGAGATGGGTTGAAAGAGGACTGCGGCGTCTGTGCAGAGATATTTTCTGAAGCACCGAATATCTCGGAGAGTTATGGCCCCCCGGACGGGTGCCTGGTCATAGAGACATTAAGGACAACGAAAAAGCCGACGAGCTGGCCAGGAAGGTGACCGTCCTAGAAAGCTGTTTTGCGGAGTCTGTTTGTATTCCACAGAGGACTGTTAAGTGTTAGATCTCTTCTCACTACGTCAATGTTGCGCATTTTTAGTAGCGGAATCTGACTACCTGCACCGTATCAAGGAAGATATGGCCCTCCTATATCGGAAGGAATATATCTGAACTATTGGTCAAGTCCCCTAGAGATGTCACCAGGCTCACGGCAGTTATTAAATTGGCTTATCGGAGAACATGTAATAAGGCTTGGCATCCATTATAATCCACATTGCCGCAACTGCGGGAATAAGGATAAGAAAGAAACCCTCACTCACTTCTTCAGCGAATGCTAAAGCCCAACATACACCATCCGGAATTCCTGTCCGGAAAAACTGATGAGGATTGGCCTTCCGGTTTGCCTGAATATAGAATACACCATACACCATCCGCAATTCCTTCCTGAAAAACTGATCAGGCCCGGCCTTGAGGAATTCCGGATCGTGTATGGCTGCTTCAGGCCGCCTTGAGGCCGCCGGACAGGCCTTTGAGCCGGCCGGATGGATAATTGCAAATCGATCTTATCGCCATAGAATGAAAGTATCTATCTATTGCACTGAATTGTACGGCATTTTACTTTCCATAGCCAAGCTTCAGATACCTTCGTCCATTGGGAAAAACTGCAGTGAAAATTCATTCTAGTCACGCGGCCGGACAGTTCACCTTGAGGCGGCCTGTCAGGCGGGCCGGATAGGCCGCCGGACAGGCCGCCGGACAGGCCGCCGGACAGGCCTTTGAGGCGGCCGGATGGATAATTGCAAATTGATGTTATCGCCATAGAATGAAAGTATCTATCTATTGCATTGAATTTTATGGCGTTTCACTTTCCATAGCCAAGCTTCAGATACATTCGTCTATTGAAAAAAAAACTGCAGAGAAAATTCATTCTAGCCACGCGGCTGGACAGTTCGCCTTGAGGCGGACGGACAGGCCTTTGAGGCGGCCGGATGGATAATTGCAAATTGATGTTATCGCCATAGAATGAAAGTATCTATCTATTGCATTGAATTTTATGGCGTTTTACTTTCCATAGCCAAGCTTCAGATACATTCGTCTATTCGCTCAGTCCCGGAAACAATCGTTCATTAGCCGATTTTATTTCCGCGAGGTAGCAGCGGGATACATTGCAATAAACTCCAGGCCGCCTGTTCGGCCACCTGACAAGAATGCAGTTTTTCAGGAATTTATTTCAATAGACGAATGTATCTGAAACTTGGCCATGTAAAGTAAAGTGTCGAGAAATTCAATCCAATAAATAGATACTTTCATTCTATGGCGATTAGATCAATTTGCAATTATGCATCCGGCCGCCTCAAAGGCCTGTCCGGCCGCCTCAAGGCGAACTGTCCGGCCGCGTGGCTAGAATGAATTTTCACTGCAGTTTTTTTTTCAATAGACGAATGTGTCTGAAGCTTGGCTATGGAATGTAAAATTCAATCCAATAGAAAGATACTTTCATTCTATGATAATAAGATCGATTGCCAATTGTCTATTCAACTCAAGGCGGTCTACACATGCCATTGACGATCCGGAATTCCTCAAGGCCAGGCATGATCAGTTTTTCCGGAGCAAAAATTCCGGAACGTGTGTGGTGGAGGCCTGGCGGGAACGATTTTTCTTCCAGCCGCCTGAAAGACCAACGACCATGCACGATCCGGAATTCCTCAAGGCCGGGCCTCATCAGTTTTTCCGGACAGGAATTCCGGATGGTGTATGTTCGCCTTAAGTCGGTTCACAGATCGTATTGGGAATGCACAACATGGTGATGTCTGTCTGTTGCCAAATAAATACCTATATAGAAACTGTTTTTAACTAGGGTCTATTTGGTGTCAGGTGCCCAGGTCACAATTGGTTCAACTAATTCCCAACCCAGTTTACCGCCGACCACTAGAAAGTTAGTGTGGGTAATTTTCTGCAAATGTAAAATTTAATTCGATGCTCCATAAAACATGAGTAAATATTTCTTTTCACATTGAAAAAAAAAATAGACAGCACACAGCGAGGAAAAAGTAAATTTGGTTGAAATCCACTCAACAAATGGATTCTTCCAAATCAATCAATCCTCCTGTCTCACTACTACTTTTCAAAGGTTATCGTTTCTTTCTTTTCTCTAAATTAAAAAAATGCTATAGCCAATTCCATAATTCTTCAGTACAACAAAATAAGAAATAAATTGTTGGTAATTTATCATCACGAATAAATTTCTCGAGCAGCCATTATTAAATATCTATTCCATGGTATTAAGTGCCCCCCACACTATCACATCCTTCTATTCTCTCTTATAAATTGTCTTCTTACCGAAATCGATTAGGCATCTTTTAAGGATATCTACTCTCACTCGCCCTCCAAGTTCAAGGATACGTTTACAATGTCTAAATGGCAATATGACATCAACGTAATCAATCGCAACGAAATCAGACAGAAGCACCCCTGAAGCAAGGACAGAATGGAAGTTATCTGCTGAGAACAGGACTTGAATTTCGGAATTCCAATATATTTAGGCAGCCCAACTAATGGTATGACATTTCATTTTTAGCCAAGGCAATTTGTCATGGGATTTCATGTCATCGGGCGGCCCTTTAATTCAAATCAACGGCGTTATACAATTTGTCTCTTATTTGTTGTAGTTTTCCGGCCATGGTGAGTTACGAAAACATAGCCAAGTCTCAAATGACCAACGGCGACAACTCCTTGTGAATTCGAAATCAAAAATGGTGTCCCAAAATGCTAGGCGATATTTTTATGGACGCACCCACATTGCTGGTAGATACAACATATATTTTGAAGATATACAAGAATTGGCGTAGGTAATTAGATATTATCTGATATCCTAAATTGATAAAAGGCTTTGAGATGAAGGAAAATATTACCATGCAGACCTTCACTGCGACATAAATACCCAGTGTGGAAACTGGGTCGGCTTGCATTGTTGGCAAAATGTTTTCTTAAAGTCCTTATACACAGAGCGGGATCATGGGGTAGCAAGGATTTGATTTAGGGAGGGGCAATAGCAAGAAAACTGGATATGTATAAAGTACTAGCTGCGATGGCTCGCTTCGCTCGCAACTTTCACCTACCCCGACTTATTTTTTTCAGACATAAAGCTGACCCCGCGAACTCCATCCCGCGCCCAATCTTCCTGTTAGTCAACAGGTGGCGTGGTGTGTAGTTCTAGAAATGGATTACACTCTGAGCCATGTTTGTTGTGAATGAATAAAAGTCAACTTGTTTCCATTTGAATAGTTCATTTAATTCAAGGCTTTGTGATATACAACATTTTTAGTTTTGTTTTGCGTTGCGTAAACAAATAGAAAATGTGGTTTCCTACTCGCGAACAGGCGCCGTACAATTGGCCGTGCGAGAAACACGGATTTCCTAAATTAATGCCACACACATTCATCGACTGTCCTTGTGCTTGGTTGCTGTCATCGCAAACGAAAGACGCACCGAAAATTGCAATCGTTTGAATTCCAATGGCAGATCAATGGTAATCATTGGAATTCGTGGAATCGAAACGTGCTCGCCTTTTAATTTTCCTTTAAGAATTGTAGCTTCTATGACGTTGGGTAACAACCGTTTGACAGCAAGTCTGGTTCCATTGCATAGCTTCGGCTGGTTCAGATTTCGAAGCATTATGATGACTGAGCCTATTTTCAGTTGCAGTTTATGTGGCGGGAATCCTGGCACATCCAATGAATTCAAAAATTCTGTTGGGTAGTTGACGACATCTTCTTCGTTGGTGATGGTGTCCATAGATTTGTATGTCATCACTTCGCCAGGGATTTTCATTTGAACATCTAAATTTAATTGGTGGACATCGACATTCTTTGCTGCTAAGTAGCTCGTTCAGCCAACCATTCATGATTGGCGTAATTGCGCACGATGTTCGGGAAAACTTTTTCGATGAGTTGCTCCCTGGACTCGGTGAATTGACAAAAGTGAATGGGAAATTCATTGAAACCACTTGTCTCATCAACTGGAATATTTCCATTGCCGATGTCCAACAATTGCTTCAAGAACACATCAGCAGATTGATCATTTTGCAATACAACACGTATGCTTGTTGTCAGTTGTAATGTCTGCACGTAGGTCGATAAATGAGATGATTTTAAGGACGCGTTGTGTTGATCCGCAGGTGTTGATCACGGAATGATGGGCAGCGTTTGACGGAAATCGCCGGAAAGTAGAATCATTGCGCCTCCAAAATGATTGTGATTATTGCGCAAGTCTTTCAGAGTGCGGTCAAAAGCTTCCAATGCACGTTTATGCGCCATCGTACATTCATCCCAAAGGATTATTTTGCAGGTTTGCAAGATTTTAACCATAGCATAATTTTTCGAAATGTTGCAAGTTGGTTCGTCCGTCACTTGCAAGTTCAGTGGCAATTTAAAGGCTGAATGAGCAGTCCGCCTTCCTTCAAGCAACGTCGCCGCAATGTCAGATGATGCAACTGCCAAGACTTTGCCACTTCGTGAACGAATCGTTGCCATTAATCGGACGAATGCGTGTTTTCATGCGCGACAACAGGTCGTCCGTGATTTTTTTTATGTATATATAAATAGGAGGGAGCATTGCACACACAAACAAACCAAATTTGAGCCAAATCGGAGATGAAAAAATTTCTCCATACAAAATGTATGCGAAATGGAATTTTAAAATTTTCCCAATTTTCCGGGAAAATTTCCAATTTTGGGCTCCGTTAGTATCTAAGTTGGGCGTAAAGGAGCACAACAAAAAAAATTTGAGCCAAATCGGAGAAAGGGTTATTGAGTTGTGCCTGTACATACGTAAACGACTTATCTTGATATATGTATAAGACAAGCTGCGAGAGCTCGTTTCGCTCGCTCTCTCATCTAGTGCTCGCTGCACTCGCGTTGTTCGCTTCACTCACAACTTGACACTAACCTTGAATACTTTTTCCATACATAATTAATTTGTTCTCCGCTTGCTCAACACCACGACGATAAGGCTAAACTTCAGCTAAATTAAAAGTAACTTCACTTTCAGTCGGGTACCTTTACATAGTTTCGGCGGTTCAAATTTCTAAGCAGAATTACAGGGACCCCGCCTAGGTGCGCTTAGGGAATTTAAAAACCGGATAATGGGTAGCATCTTCTTGATCCATTACTCGGTTGATTGAGCTGTATTCAACACATTCCCCAGGAACGCATTTTCATATTTCTGTGTTTATCGCAGGTCGTTTTGTAAATACACAACATCAATTATTTAGGAGAATAGCCTTCCCTTCTTCGTCCGGATACGTAACGTCACCAATTTTCAGTAATAAATCTGAAAACTCTTGGGCATTTTGATTACTCCCAATCCACGCCCGCATATTGGTTGACAAATGCTTGGGTATGACAATGCGCCATATATGTATGTGAGCTTTTTAGACACAAATGCCTCAATTTCATCAGCCCTCATCCCTCCGGGTTTTGCTGGTAAAGTTTGCCTAAAGTCGCCACAGAGAAGTAATATTGTATAATACTGCCCATAGGCCGGTCGTTTTGTTTGATGCCACGTAAGGTTCTATCTATTGATTCAACCACTTTCCGATACGCCTTAGTGAACTCGTCCCATATTATTAAGAAACTATCGCGCAAAACCCTGGCTTTGTTACTGTTTATAGGCTGGGGTTTTTCTGCTATACCAGTGCAAATATTCATACAAAATTGCACTGGATAAGTTCTAGTGTAAGTTGAGTGAAGAAATTTTGATTGAAAAAGCAATTATAATATTGCCACATTTGCAAAAAAAACACAGTCAATAAGAGAATAATTTCATAGCAACGAACTTTTGCTCGTGGCAATAAGAACAATTTCAGATGGTTTTTGTTGTTTTTGCCGGAATCGATGCAATTTACTTGTTGCAGTTTTGTGTTGCCTCCAGGGCGATTCACGAAAGAAATTCAAGTTGAGTGATTTTGTCTAACCAATATATTTCGGGCATATGCCCATCTTCAGGGTTCTATAAACAGAATACATATCAACTTATTAAATTTATATATATTAATAAACAAACTACGGTCAAAAAAATATACCTTAGTTCTTTTTAAGTTATGAGAACAACGACTTGAACAGAATTTATGTGAAGCAAAAATGTCAATTACACTTAATGTCAAATATATAAAAATGCCGTACAGGTGTCAAATAATTAAAAATACATATTGTGAATAGCAGCTTAGTATACGTGAATATAATACAAAATTACTTTAATCCCATTTTGATCAAATTAAAATAGGTATTTGAATAGTCTTTTTTGTCATTTTTATCGTTGCAAGCAGTATTTTCATATTTAATTATTTGGTTGACTTCATGGATTTGAAGCTTAGTTTTGTTTTGTTGACTTATTAAAATTGTTGCATCGTCAAACTTAAAATTGTGTTTTTTCTCAATTGCGTGCTTAGCTAGTGCTGATAAATTTACATTTAAAGTCTTCTTCGTATCATTTTTATGTTGGCTAACACGTGTTCCTAATTTTTGGATGGTTTCACCGATGTAAGTTTTATCGCAATCAGAGCAGTCTATTTTATACACAACTCCGGATCTTTCCTCTTTTGGAATTTTGGTTTTAAGATTAGTAAACATGTTGCTAACTTTGTTGTGCGGTCGCATTGATACGTTAAGTTTAGGGATAAAGTATCTGCATGATTGAGAAATCGACTCACTTATTCCTGGTACATATACCAAAGATGAGTAGTGTTGTGTGGAATCATTGGACTGTGGTATTTTTGTGTTATCGTCAGAAGATAGGTATGCATAGCTTGTTCTATCTGGAACATTCCGATGTTGTCTGACTTCTCCAATGATTTTCTCAATCATTTTGGCAGGATAGTTGTTTTTCCCTAGCACATGTTTTATACGTTGCAAATTCTCGTCCCAAAACTGCTTGTGACTGATTCGAAACACCTTCCTAATGAATGATTTTGCAACATTCGTCTTCATTTTTATGGGGTGATTCGAATAATAGTTCAGCAACCTATTTGATGCTATTGGTTTATGAAACCAGTTAGTTATTACACGGTGATTATTCGTTCTGTGTAGACTAAGATCTAAATAATCCAACCTCCCATCTTGTTCAATCTCGTATGTAAATTTAATGTGAGGATCGTAGTCATGAAGGGCGTCAAGTACTTGTTGAATTTTGTCCTCAGGAATGGCTGTTATGTGGTCATCCACATACGAGTGCCAAAATAGTGGTATGAAGTCTAATTTTAAGAGCGCTTCATCAACGAGGTCATCTAGAACACGTTCAACCAAAATCGGTGCTAGACTCGATCCCATAAACAATCCCGATTTCATTGAATACAACTTATCTTTGTAACCAAAGTAATTACAATCAATGAGACAGAAACGAAGTAAATTCAAAAATTCCTTTTTTGGTATCTGTGTATGTTTACTAATACAACGGTCAAAGTCTCTTTCAATAAGACGTAAAGCCAAGTCTGTTGAAATGTTGGTAAAACAATTGGTTACATCAAACGATATGAGCTTGTGATCGTTGGGTATCGTCCGCTTAATTATTTGTTTAACAAACTGGGTGGAGTTCTTTAGCGCATAGCTAGATTTGAATGCTTTACGTAAAATATTAGCAAGGAACTTAGAGGTTTTGTATGCTGCTGAATTGATTGTAGATACAATAGGTCTCAATTTGCGATCTGGTTTGTGAATTTTAATTTGTCCAAAAATACGTGGTGGAATGGCTGTGTATGTCCTGAGATTTGTTGCTTGCTTCTCAGTTATAAATTGGTGAAATTTATTACACAAAGTACTTATTAGACGATTATTTTTCCTTTGTAAGTAGGCTGTTGGATCCGAATTCAATTTAACAAAATTATTCGTATCATTCAACATCTCATCCATTTTAGTTTCGTATTCAGACTTGTTGGCAATGATGGTGATATTGCCTTTGTCACTGTTTGAAATATAAATCTCAGGGTGCTCTTTGAGAAATTTTGCTGTGATTTTAGCTGCTTTCAACAAAAATTTATCAACGCGATTAAATTTACTCTTTGTTTTAATGTGTTTAGTAATTTGATAGGTTAGGTGAGAGCGCATCTGTTTTTTAATATGCTCATCGGCAAATCTAGAGATTATGTACTCGATGTCGGCTACCAAATCCAATGTTGGTGTTCGTTCGATGGGTAGTGCGAACTTTGGTCCCAAGCTGAGAAGAATCAACATCGCTCTTGGCAACTCGATGTTCGAAACATTTTGGATGAATGTTTCATCTACATGAACATTTTCCAGTGGTTTTTGTTCGATTTGCAGGTTCATGAACTTGTTATGTAGATGTTGATTACTTACTTGTAGCTGTTGTTTGTAAATAGACGAATTGGTAACATCTGATGAACATTTTGCGTGTAGACTTTTGATAACATAATTACAGTCCGCGATCTCCGCTCTTAAAATTTCGGTATTCAAATGGTTTAGTGCAGTTTCTACGTATGACAAAGCTGTTTTACAATTGCTTTTAATATTTATCCGATTGGTTTTATCCCTAATAAACCGGGGTAAAATGTTCCATCGGCGGCATTTTAGTAAAAACACCAAGCGAGACTTTTGTTTTGCCAATTTGGTGACAACTGACACATTCTGTTGTTCGATGTTCGTTGAACGTTGAAATGATGCTATATTATCCATGCGATTGGAGTTGCGGAAGCATATATTAGATGGTTTTTGTTGTTTTTGCCGGAATTTGCAACGTATAAAACATGTGCTAGGGAAAAACAACTATCCTGCCAAAATGATTGAGAAAATCATTGGAGAAGTCAGACAACATCGGAATGTTCCAGATAGAACAAGCTATGCATACCTATCTTCTGACGATAACACAAAAATACCACAGTCCAATGATTCCACACAACACTACTCATCTTTGGTATATGTACCAGGAATAAGTGAGTCGATTTCTCAATCATGCAGATACTCTATCCCTAAACTTAACGTATCAATGCGACCGCACAACAAAGTTAGCAACATGTTTACTAATCTTAAAACCAAAATTCCAAAAGAGGAAAGATCCGGAGTTGTGTATAAAATAGACTGCTCTGATTGCGATAAAACTTACATCGGTGAAACCATCCAAAAATTAGGAACACGTGTTAGCCAACATAAAAATGATACGAAGAAGACTTTAAATGTAAATTTATCAGCACTAGCTAAGCACGCAATTGAGAAAAAACACAATTTTAAGTTTGACGATGCAACAATTTTAATAAGTCAACAAAACAAAACTAAGCTTCAAATCCATGAAGTCAACCAAATAATTAAATATGAAAATACTGCTTGCAACGATAAAAATGACAAAAAAGACTATTCAAATACCTATTTTAATTTGATCAAAATGGGATTAAAGTAATTTTGTATTATATTCACGTATACTAAGCTGCTATTCACAATATGTATTTTTAATTATTTGACACCTGTACGGCATTTTTATATATTTGACATTTAGTGTAATTGACATTTTTGCTTCACATAAATTCTGTTCAAGTCGTTGTTCTCATAACTTAAAAAGAACTAAGGTATATTTTTTTGACCGTAGTTTGTTTATTAATATATATAAATTTAATAAGTTGATATGTATTCTGTTTATAGAACCCTGAAGATGGGCATATGCCCGAAATATATTGGTTAGACAAAATCACTCAACTTGAATTTCTTTCGTGAATCGCCCTGGAGGTAACACAAAACTGCAACAAGTAAATTGCATCGATTCCGGCAAAAACAACAAAAACCATCTAAAAATTAGATATTCTCCGTATGGATACTTTGTTTTCACCGTTTGATGGATAATATTTAATCCTTTCGGGATATTTTAAAATTCACACCGGAAAAAAAAGGTCATAACGGCACACCGAATCGGTGAATTTCACTAGGTAATTCTTTATTGTGAACAGTTTTTCTCGTCACTTAATATTATTTTTTATATCCACTGATTTAACTAAAATGGCACGTGGCTGGAGGCTGCTACATCTACAGGTTAATGTGTCGGACATGCAATCAAGAGATTCGAGTTCAATTACCAACCGCAACGACAATAAACTGTTTTCTGATAAAAAAAATGTGCTTTGCGTACTTTATTTTATCCCAAAGGTGTTTTTATGGACAACATTTTTGGAGTATTGATTTTTAGGTATAACAGGGCACACCGATTTGGTGGACCGACTTTGTTACTCTGCACCCAAGCAATATCGGAGAGAAGATTCAATGGGATTACCACCATATTCTAGGAACTTTCATCTGGGACTAGTTTGAGCATTATGTGCTCCAAAAGGACAAAAAAAAAAGAAAGTTTTAGTGGAGTTTTGAAGTTTGGTAACTTCATGGCAATAGGTGGAGGATTTCTTTTTTGCAATGGCGGGCTAAGAACTTTGGTCTTGTTGGTATTAATCTTTCGCCCAACTCTGCTGTCTGCAACGGCGTTAGATCTAGATAGGGAGGCATCTCAAGATCTAACGCCATTGCGGACAGATCCATGATTTTGTGGGAGAGTAGGCATATGTCGTCAACGTAATCAAGATGTTGTAGGTAAGATGTTAAAGTCCATTGAATTCCTCTGTCTAGTCCGGATAGGGCTGCATGCAACACGTAGCCGATCACTATGAGGAATAGGATCGGTGAGAAGATGCACCCCTGCCGAACTCCACAGCGAATTTCAAAGTCCGCCGATACCTTTCCTTTATGCACTATTAGCAAAAGCGAATTAATTTCTTAACAGAAACGCCAACTTTTGAAAAAAAAACGAACATTTGCCCCTAACCGCCCAACTGGTTCTAAAACTATTTATTTTATCCCCTATCGATTACCCTACAATCCTCGGTGTTCAACAATATATTATGAACGCAATGTAATTTTCATTGACATTCCTGACGATACATTCGTTCAAAGTACATACACCGAAATATTGCAGGTACACGATCACTCATCAGCAAAGTTTTATCATTACCTGATAGGCACGAACAATATTTTGTAATAAAAATGTATGAAGTTAATCGTGATAAGATTTTTTTTTAATAGTTGCTAAGACTGCATTCATGTCTTTAAGCTAGAAAACTGATACATACAAGTAACTGAAACTGATAATGATTCTCCAAACAAACATAAATTACAAGTATGCTACAGTCAATCTGTTCCGTTTTTAGAGTTCACTGCAAATTCAACCTGTCACAGGCGCTTGAATGTTTTGACTGACTGATAAGTCTAATCGGGATACCGGCGTATTCTTCTGAACTAAACACATTTAGTGAACTGATGAGACCTACGACGATAAGGGATTCAAATGAAATTTCCATTGTCCACATGGTGAATATCTAAAGGCGCGTTCTCACCAGGCGACTTTTGTTGAACGACAAAAACTTGGCGACAAAATCGCAGTGACGTGCAGTGGAAATTTTTCATAGTCAAGCAGTTGGGCGCCCTAGAGCCAATTTAGCATAAACAAAAATGGACTGTATAATAGAATATGGACAGTAACAAAAACATTTATACCAAGCGGCTTTAAGCCTTAAAGAAGAAATCAGGAAAGATATAAATAAAATATTGGCACATATATTCGGAATACAAAAAAAAAATAAATAAATAAAATATTACTAATAAAAAAAAATGATAAATAAATATTATGTTAATTAAGACTAAGAAAAATTCAGGGGTATTTGAAATAAATAAATATTCTTTCGCCATTGCCATTTATTTGTATTCCAAATCTATGCGCCGTTCTTTAAGTAAAAACTCTTTAATCACATTATCAAAAAAATCGTTTTCTCTTCGCATTTGTATAAGAAGATCCTTTTCAACCGCAATTAAAGCAAGATCCGAAAGTCGTTCTTGGGATTGGCGATTTCTCAAAAATGTGTGAACGCGCTTTAGTGTTGAAAATGACCTTTCCGCAGTTGCCACTGTGACTGGAATTGACGTTAATAATTTTGCTAAAATATGAACTTGCTTAAAACCGTTTGCGACATAAGGCCGTTTTTGAAAATAATCGAGAATTTTACTAGGATTCGCGTTTTTAAACTCATCTGAAAAATAAATAAATTTTAGCTCATTTTTCAACTTTATTCTGTCGAAAAATTGACCGTGATATTCAATAAGTGAGTCAAAATTTTTATCGGAAAAATTTGACTTGAATTTAGAAAAATAATTCGGTTCAAGCAACTCTAAAAATGAAAGATCTTTAAACGAATGGAATCGATCTCGAATTTGCCCGAGAATAACATCTATAATCTCCCGAAATATCCGCCGTAAATTTTGTAAAGGATCTATCGCATTTCTACATTTCTTACGTGGTGGCTGATATTCTGCTGTAACTGTCGAATAGAAATTATCAAACTTTTTAGAAAAGTCATTTTCAAGCCAATTTTCAAATTCAATAATTTTTTGGCTTGCATATGAAATGTTTACCACTTTGCTCTGAATAATATTAAATAATATATCAGTTTTCGAAAAAATTTCAGAAAAAATTAACAGATATAATTGAAAATCTGACTGCGAATTTTTGTAAGTATATATCGGAAAAAGTCAAGGAATCGCCATCCCAGTGTTGAGAACCATTCGAAATTGTCTCAAAAACTGTACAAATTTCATGCTTATGTTCAAATATAACGTTAATAATACGCGAATGATAATGCCAACGCGTTTTGGAAACCGATGGTAAACGACGATTTACTATATTTGCAAAAAGGTCCGACCTTTTAGTGGATGTATTAAAAAATGATGCGATTTTATTGATGTGCGCGAAAAATAATTTAATTTCCGGAATAAACTCAACTGCTTTAGACAATACTAGATTTAGTGAATGAGCGTAACATGGAACGAAAATTGCCGATTTATGTTTTTCCCGAATTAAAGTCTGAACTCCACGAATTTGAGAACTCATTGCTGCTGCGCCATCGTAACATTGTGCAATTAATTTCTTATCGATATTAAAATTTTGCAATTGTTTTAAAATGTGAGAGCTTATTGCTGTAGCTGTACGATTAGCGCTTACATCCAAAAATCCGATAAATCTTTCTTCAATCTCATTTGATATTGTATATCTAAAAATCATCGTTAATTGTTCCCGACCGCTAACATCTGGCGTTTCGTCGACCATTACAGCTACAAATGGAGCCTCCTTTATTTCCAAATTGATTTTATTTCGAACCACATTAGCTATAGCGGAAACAAGATCGTTTTGGATTCTATTAGACAAACCCGAAAACGCTGCATTTGCTTTTATAGAATCTATGTGGGACTCAATTATCGGATCGTACAAACTCAAGAAATTTACGGTTTCGATAAAATTACCACGATTATTTAAAGAAGAGTCTTCATTATTTCCGCGAAAAGGAAGCTCCTGTTTTGTCAAAAAAATTACAGTATCGATTAAACGTTTCAAAATATTACGATTACGCTCAACTTTTTCATTATGCAAAGTAACAGATATTGCCACCTGGTTACTAAGCATAAACTCTATACGCTGAGAACCAAAATTATCTAATTTAATTAACGACTGAAGATGTTTTTCGGAACTTGAATGCTTTGCTGCTGAGCCCGTAAAATTATTCAAATCACTAAATCCAGCTTTATTCCAAACAGATTTTTCATTCGTGAACAAAAGACACGGCCAGCAAAATAACTTATTTAATTTACAGCTTCCCGTTAACCAAATGTACTTTTCATACGTTTCGATATGGAATTTTCGCGTAATATTTTTTAATTTAAACTCTAAACTAAGATCTGGCTTCGGTCTATCCGATTCTATAATTTCTCTTTTCTTGGCAAAGGAAAGAGTTGAAAATCCCGCTTTTAGTACGAAATCCGTCGCGCAGCAATACTCCGACATAATGCGAAAAGAAAACTTACCACTTTTATCACAAATCAAATCAATTAAATCACTACAAACGGTCAAAAAAACTTCAAATCACAATTTAATCAAAATCACCCGATTGCACTGATTTCCTCTTTTAAATTGCAACGGAAAATCCATTACATAACAAAAACAAAAGCTCTACTGGAAAAATCAAATTCCCATAAACATTCCCTGCATTGGCAACATTTCATTAACAAGTATCATTGGGCTTTATCCCACACACAAAAGCAGTCGCGCCAGTGCTTGACTTGTCTCATATAAATTTGCGAACAAAACAAAAAAAAATCGTTGCCCAATGTACTACCGAAATCCAAGATTCCCATTTTCTGGAATCAACATGTCTCTAGTATTTGGATGCACACATGGTACATGCATCTAAAGATCTAGGCACATTTTCCTATTCTAAGTTTGGTGTCTATGGTGTGCAAAATGTGGGAGGTTTGAATATTATCTAAAGTAATTGAACGAATGTTTTTAAACCAAAAGAAGGCGCGGATCAGAATTTGAATGTGTAAAGGAATATTTGAATGATAATATGTATTCTTCAGCTTAAAGAAAAACATTGACTGAAATGATGATATGTGTATTGGTGTAAGCAAAGTTTATTATTGAATTGCTTATTTCGGTAAGTCAAGCAGTTTGGAATTGCTTACTACGAGTGCACGTCACTGCAAAATCGAAGTCCTTAGGGCTTGACTCTGATTTTCAAACGTACAAAAAATATCTAAGATTATTTAAATACGAAATCAGAAGCGTGGAGGATCTTCTGTCAACAAGTTGAAGAATCCAGCGAAGCCTCCAGACTCTCTCTCTCTCTCTATTGCTCTAACCCCTTGTGGGGCATAGCGCGTCAACTGTTCCATGTGGCCCAGTTGACGTTTCTTGGCATAAACTGGTTTCGGAGGATGCAGTTGCCAGCATGCACCTCCTGCAGATCCATGGCCACGAACTTCGTCGTGGACGGGACTCGAACCCGAAACGCCGGTAGTCAAACATGAGACTGATGCCTCAACACACTGCGCTACCGGTCGCCCCAAAGCCTCCAGACTACGGAAACTTTTATCCACTGCTTCAAATATACTAAGCCATCTGCCGAAACAAAATGGGACGTGGACGGCCTCTAGGGAGGAAACTATCGGGGTTCTATTTCAGAGTCGAACGACAAAAGGTTGACCGGGAAAATACTTTGTTGTTCGACTGGAAAGTCTTTCAACACGAAAGTACAGCTGCCACGAATAGAATCGTTAGATTTTTGTAGCATAACGACCGTGAAAGTCGGGCCGTGCCATCTAGCGAAGAAACAGGCTCCTCAAAGAGCTCAGCAGCGGCTCATGCTTGTTGTAGCTCAGTTCGGGAGACGTGGGCGGGGTTTTCGTCGCTCGTTGTCCCTGTCCTTTACGTATTAATAAAAATTCATAGGAATGGGGAAGACAACACAAACATGGGAGGCAAAAATGAGAAATAATAAAAAATGGGGCGAGAAGGATGGAATGTCTGGGGGACGGCGCAAATGCCCTCGCGCTCGCATCGGGGTCCGGGAGCATTGGGTCCCCGATGTTGCCTTCAATCTGCCGGAGGAAGCAGCACAACTAGACCAGAATATGGTTCATTACAGGCGGTCATCATGAGAAAGACTTTCCTACTAAAATACAATTAATAAAGGCAATTAAACCTATTGTTAACAAACATTATTAAGAAAATGGGAAAACTTTCTTTAAAACCACCAGATTCTGCACATTTTTCTCTTTTCTCTGAAATTGTTCATAATATTCGGCAAAATCTAAGCGTAACAAAACAATGGGATTGTTGCCTTCATCATGCCATCAATGAAGTAAATTTCTCCCATTCCAAGTCAACCACTAATTCATTGTCATTCATTCAATATCTGTCCCAACTTGAAAAGTAATTGTAGCTATTCTAGACATACTCTCCTCGTACATGCATAAGATACGTTTGATAAATAATAATCGAGACACAAGTAAGTTGGAAGCTCCAGTGCTGTTCGGTGCATTGTTAACAAGTTGAAAGACACAATGCACAACAATTACATGCGCCGCTCCGTTAAGATCAACGAAGCAAAGCGGTTTTCCAGTCTGACGTAGTCGGACTCGTCCTAGCAGCTACATAGTACAATGGCAGTGAAATCACTTTAATATCGCCGCGATATCATAAATTCATTTCGATAACCCATTTACATGTACTCGTACGCCCCAGTCATATCATGAAACCGGCTGGAATATCCAACATAGAAACGGTGGGCTCACGATAGTAAGATTGGTCTTTGAGATTTTCTTAAAAAAAAATCCAGTGTTTCCGCAAATGTCTATAGTGTGGAAAAATTAGATCCTTCTCCGGCATATATTTCGCTATATTCTTAGCTAATCATCAAAAGAAATGCTTGCAAAGAGCATTGAATTGAATGGCTTTTAGGGTTTGCCTTAGTAGTCCTTTGTGATTTTAATCTACATATTGCTGTTAATTGCCTTGATGCCTCCAGGAGCATGGGCGCGTTTCGATAGCATATAATCTTCGGATGGCGCAGTTGTTAGCATGCACCTCCTATTCGAGCCGTCTTTTACTGATGATGAGCTTGAAACGCTGTTCACAGGTAACTTTTATTAAGGCGCCTGGGATTGAACACCTAATTTTCTAGATGCTAGATGCAGGATTGTGGAGTGGCGATCGACAATAACAACTGCAAATAGTTAAATATAAATAATAAAGAGTCTCTTTTAGCAATAATCGTTGAAATAATGAAAACGAGATTTTTTTTTAATTCAAATTTTGAATACATTTATGTAATTTCACTTCAAAAAGGGTTTAGGCTGCCTGCATATTTGGAGATGTGTGCTGACAACGTACATCGTCCGAAACTGGTTTACGCCAACGAAACGTCACCTAAGCCTCAATAGTTGACGCGCTATGGCCCACTAGGGGTTACTTCTTCTCATCCAAACTTTGAGAAATACCTTCCTGATTAGGGCGGTAACACATACGAGTATTCAATTGAAAGTACATATATATGCATGAGTACCATTTATTAAACCCTAGACCAGCAAGCCCTGCATGTAACAGAATCATAAGATGCTGTTATGTTGACGACTCTGTTAAGTGGGTTGCCTTGATGCCGTACTTAGCACATTGGCTCCACGCAAAGTTGTCGGTTAATCCCTCTAAACTCGAGTTGAAACAAGTACTTGTTGATTTATTGATGGAAAAATCTTCACTATTCTAGAGGAAAAAGCAAAAGGAAAAACTAGCTGGCAATACATAATTTTATCTTTAGAACTACATATATACTGCAAATGCAGATGCATTCACTTCACACGGAGTTTTATTTTTAGGAAAATTCTTCAAGTTGATTTACGAGTATGTACTCATACGGATACTCCTCCCTTTGGCGTGGTTTTAAGAGAGATTTCCATTCATTGAGTTTTCTAGAAAGGCTTTAGATACTTTGTGCCTAAAGTGCCTAAAGAACTGAACTGAAAATGTAGTTCAAGGTTTTCCCTAGCAAGCATCGAAGCACTATGGAGTCATTGTCATCGTCGATGGCTGAACCCACTTTGTTACCTTCGCTCCATTGCTAAAAAAAAATTTCGTTTCCTCAGCGAAAAAATTGATCAACTGTTGAGCGATAAATCGCAGAGCAACCACATGCCAAATGCCATGGATGTAAAAAATCCGAATATGGGTGTTGTCTTTGATGTTGCTGTTAGAAGATCTCCAAATTTTTAGGTTGGAATGGATGATTGTTTGAATTTCAAAGGTCAAGTACGACATACATGATTCGAAACAGACTCGCATACTCAATAAACATACAGGAGAGAAAAATAAAAATTACCTCTTCCTGTTGAACAACAATCGCCCCACCGTGAACGCCATTTATACAAACAGTGCCGCGACGTTGAGTTTTGATCGAGGTACCGGACATTTTCCGAGCACGAATCGATTTCCACGATTTCGTTCTGCGAATTTCCATGATTATTACCGTGTGCACTTTTTATCAATAACTCTCACATGTGTGTGAAAATGCAGGTCGCACTTTCCACTATACTGAATGCCAAACAAAATTCTGATTTCAACTAGATCCGGAGATTCAATAATTTCCTTTTCACTTGGAGCAATGACAACACTCCTGTGACTACGCAATGAGTCATTGATACAATAGCACCTTCGTCACACAAATGATACCACTAATGATAGGCACACACTAATTTTAATGAGAACTTCAGATAAAATTACACCTCTTTTCCATTCACATGACTAGATTTGGTAATAGAGACATACACATGGTTTTTTCTTTTTTTTTTTTGGTTGATGGAACTTTAGCACAAATATCTATTTATCGTCATTAACTTATTGCCTGATAATTACTGAGCAACATTTTTTCGTTATCTATACTAATCACAGATATGTATCTAGCGCAGGTGGAAATAGGAATGGAGGCAGGAAGAAGGCAACGCACTCATTTCTCGCTCTAATGAAACGCGACAATTATGTAACTCCGTGATACAAAACATAGTGAACAAAAGATAACTTAAGGAACTTGCGCGATTTGCACTGCCCGCCCGACAAAGATACGCGGAATAGTGTGGTCAGGTCAACAAATTACATGTAACGCGAAATCGAACAGTTGAGATGACATGAAAATTGTGTCGATGGCATGACATAAGATAATACAAAAAAAAACGAACAGATACGATACAACAAACCCGTAATAATAACAATAACACTGACAATCCACTGTCACGAAATATATTTTTTTCTTCAAAGTCATTCACGACATCTTGACGATGATGTTAATAATAAGCAACGAATATATTCATACACCGACTAACCGTGTGTACACAAAATGTTAATAAAAAATACGTTTTTTTTTCTGTCGCAAATTGTGTTTTCGATTTTTTGTTCGTCACAAACTCACACGCACGCACACTAAGTGCAACCGGGAAAATCGCGGAAAAACTCGCGCGATCAATTTGGCGCACATTTATGATCGCGACTACTTGAACTATTCGCGATGTCTCCCACGATGACGACAACGATAGATTTTCATTGCTCGCCTTTTCATTGCAGCCGACTACAGCCGCGACGTTATCTTATCAAAGATCATCGCCACCAATGGGAAAATGTCTACGACTGATAGTGCGGAAAAACTCGCGATATGAAAAGTGGCAGAAATTATGGCGATTTTTACTGTACGAGTACTTCTGTGTGTGCAAAGGTGTGTTTTTTTAGAGAGTGGATTGGAGGAGGGAAGGTGTTTTGTGGTTGTGCGATAAAAGTGAGCAGTCATGATACCAGGGAGTGGAGCAATGACCATGAAATTTTGATATATGTATGTATGGGGAAAAATATTCACAATAAGTATCCAAGTTTAATAGAAAAATTTATATGCAATTATAAATAATTAGGTTTTCACAACGAAAGACATTTTCGTTTTAGGCATACAAAATCTGACAAATAATTTAAAGTTTATAGGAACATAAATAAATTAAAAGTCGCGTTTCTTTGTACTTTGTGGAATAAAATAGAAGAGGTTAAGCAGCAAAGTAGCAATGTTCTTTATCGTTTTTTGCTGCTTATCCTTTCCTATTATGTTCTGTTACAAAGAAGCGCAACTATTAATTTATGTAACGTTTCTATAAAATAAAATTATTACGTTCATTTCCTCGCACTCCAAAAAGGCCATAATTACTTTACATTGTTAATTCGAATCCATTGGAGAAGAAGGATCAACCTCCAGTTTATCATATGTCAATTGTTGTTTTCCCTGAAAAATCTTCTCTAGCAATTTGGTGCCTTGTGATCAATAATGGTAATTTAACCGAACATGTAGATAGTAGTCTGAACCTTACCTCAACAGTTTACAAGGTGAAATCACGGTTCCCGGTGTGCCGAAGCATCGTGCAGAAACACTTTTTGAGTCTAATAACGGTATTCTGGCTACCTAAATAAAAGGAAAGTTTTTGTAATCCCTATTTTACGGGCGCAATATTAAACTATGGTGACGAAACTCAGCGCCAAAAGACGTCCACTTGGTCCCATGTTAAAAATCATCGATCGGTAAGTTAAACTCCCAGGATCGTGTTAATCGCCTTGACCCCTCCAGGAGCATGGGTGCGTCAACATCTCTTGCATAGCTGTGCCCTGGGCTGGCGATTCAATAGCAATAGGTATGCTATTGAATTCGGAAGATACAGTTGCACTTCCTATCCGAGTCGTTTTTTACCAACGAATATGGAACGCTGTAAGAGTTCTAATAATACCCTCGTGTGAGATAAGTACACATAATGTTAAATACCCATAGGTAGTTTTTATTAACGCGCCAGGAATTGAACTCCTAACTCTCGAGATGCAGTATCGTAGATTGGTGACCGAGCGCATCAATTTCGCCAATTTTTATCAACCACTGTTTCGAACTCGAGAAGAGCTGGTGAGTTGTTGAGTCACTGCACATCTGCAGACTTCATCTGGTGAGTTGTTGAGTCACTGCACATCTGCAGACTTCATCTGAGTCCATGTTTAAGCCAATTGATCGTGTAATGAACCATATTATGGTCTGGTAGTGCTGCTTCCACCGGCAGATCTATGGCAGCACCTGATGAGTAAGGATCTGTCGGTGGTACGAAACCAGAGGCCGAGGGTCCCATTACACCCGGACCCAGATTCGACTGCGTGGGCGTCTAAGCCGTCCGCAACCATTCCATCCTTATCGACTATTTTTTTTTAATTCCCCATTTTTACCTCCCCTGTTTGTGTTGTCTTCCCCAGGCCTATGAATTTTTGTTAATACGTAAAGGACAGGGGCAACGAGCGGCGAAAACCCCGCCCACATCTCCCGAACTGAGCTACAGCAAGAATAGGCCGCTGCTTAGCTCGTTGAGGGGCCTTTTTCTTCGCCAGATGGCACGGCCCGACCTTCACGGTCAATATGCTACCTTAGGCTCCGTCCCCACGGGCATCTTCGGATGCCCACCAAACTGTCCGTTACATATTTGGCGCCCAACGTGGGGCCCGAACCCACGACCCTGAGATTAAGAGTCTCATGCTCTACCGACTGAGCTAGCCGGGCTGCTCATTACAAGATTGGCGCCCAACGTGGGGCCCATTTCTGGTTAAGAACAGGACTAAAAAGGACCTCATTGGGTTCCTTTTTGGTCCTTCCACCGTTATGCATCCCCACAAGCACATTAAGGCTACTTGCTCTAAGTCTTACGACTTAGCCATCTTTACTTCACGTTTTTTCCCTTCAAGTAGCTGTGCTTTCCTCTGTAGCACCCCCATCCTTCCTATAGAGTAGTTTTTCCTTTTAGGTTCAGTTTAACAAGGCAGTCCTGGCTTTGTGTTCGTCTTTTGTGGTTTAGCCACGTATTTAAGGCCTCCATAAATGCTTTGAATTGCCGGCATTTGGAGCATCTTCGGTGACCGGACGAAGCGCGGAGGAGCCCTGGATACCTTTTTGTTTGTCAGGATTGTCCTTCTAAGTAAAATAACTTAAAAAAAAAATTCTTTACACAGTATTGCATTTTTCTATTATTAATGTGCTCAGCAGCTTACAGAGTTTATGAGTGAATTACGGCAAGGAATGCAGTGTTGCGCCTCTGCTGGCCTCAGAATTCTTTGTAACCTGTTGATCATCTGAATGATTGGGAAATGTAGTATTTTTTTTTTGCTTTGCTAATTTTGTCCCTCTACAATGGTTGTCGGCTGACTCCGGTACCCAGCTCACTTTTAGTTTTTTTTCTATTTTTGAGCAGTACACTTTGTCCTCAGCTCCTTCTTCTTGGCAGGCCTCGAAGTAGAAGCTGCCCTGTAATGAACCATATTATGGTCTGGTAGTGCTGCTTCCACCGGCAGATCTATGGCAGCACCTGATGAGTAAGGATCTGTCGGTGGTACGAAACCAGAGGCCGAGGGTCCCATTACACCCGGACCCAGATTCGACTGCGTGGGCGTCTAAGCCGTCCGCAACCATTCCATCCTTATCGACTATTTTTTTTTTAATTCCCCATTTTTACCTCCCCTGTTTGTGTTGTCTTCCCCAGGCCTATGAATTTTTGTTAATACGTAAAGGACAGGGGCAACGAGTGGCGAAAACCCCGCCCACATCTCCCGAACTGAGCTACAGCAAGAATAGGCCGCTGCTTAGCTCGTTGAGGGGCCTTTTTCTTCGCCAGATGGCACGGCCCGACCTTCACGGTCAATATGCTACCTTAGGCTCCGTCCCCACGGGCATCTTCGGATGCCCACCAAACCGTCCGTTACAATCGATGAGTCCAATAGTTAGGTGAGCGTCTCGTGAACTTAACGCCTGAAAACGCTTATTTAATTCTGTGCTGATGATGTGCATAGGCTCAAGCTAAAGCATGGATGTATCGTGTGAAACCACAATAAAGTTACACTTCTATAATTTTTTGTTGTTGAAGTGTTGAACATCAATAACAATACGCAATTCTTCAAATACAAGCCGTAAAAGTGACTGCCATCGAGCTTAATCGTTTGTCTTTCTAAAAGTCGCAAACTGTCAATGCTTTTTTTATATTAGTCCTTATCTATCCGCAGTTGAATGCCTTCGGAATGTCTTTTCTCCTATCTCCAGCATTTCACTCGGCTTCCAAAAGTTTGGGAACAGTATGTCGTCAAATGAAATTGGGCCTTGTAACAGAAGCTTTTTTTGTGCCACCTTTAATTATGCGACTCTTTATTCACTCAATGTCGTTCTGTCTTTATGCACGTACAGATTCCGCATCTGTCTGTTTCTATTCACACATTTTCTTCGGATTAATTTAATTATAGACTTTGTCAACAATATTGTATGTTTGTAATTACTAGGTTGTGGTATTTTTTCTCGTAACTCTCGTAATTTCCATATACATTTCTTCATCTTTTCTATAACCACTTAGCTTGTTTCGAAATCAGCAGCCGTCATGGCAGAGAAGAAAATATGTCAGGTCTCAGTACGTAATTAAAAGGCAAGTGGATTGTGGAAGTGTTACCTTGCTGATGATGGGGTGCAGTCATATAGAAAAAGAGTAGATGCACATTAATTGGAGCAGTAAAAGATTCTTAATTTAATTAAATTGTATTTCCTTATTGTTTTATTATTAGCTCCAGAATAACGAATCCAATTCATGCAAATTATTGCCCAATAGACAACGTTGTTTCTCTGCTCTGAAGAAAGTAACGAATTGAGCTCTCAATATTGACATAAGCCCAGGGATAACAAGCTCACAAGATATATACAAAACTTACCGTCATTATTAGCAATCATTTAATCTGATCGCTTCCAGAAGAAAATCTTTCGTGAAATACATATTAGATAACAAATGACACTGCAACACTATCACAATCACCCTGTAACACTAATCTAAATAGACAATCATTACTCATATGAAATGACAGCTAGAATATCATTAGATTACGTGTAGAGAAAACGTTGCTGACGTATCAAAACCGCATACAAAAACCGCACTTGTCCCGCCACAAAAATGTTTTCCTGTATGTACCTGAATTTCTATAAGGTTCTGGCTCACACAATAGTCATCGTCGTCGGCATTTACATTCCCATATGTCTATAGCAGCAAAAAAAGGAAAGTTCTAAGCAGTCTGCCTGGAACTTACATGCATGTGAGAACAGTTGAAAGGCTTCAAAAGTCAATAAATTACGTAAAGTGAGACTACCTTTCTTTCAAACCTGCTGGCAGACTTGTATATCGTGGAAACAACATCGTTCCTCTTTATTAAGACCATTCTGTTGCAATTCTATTCATATAAATCGTGTGGATTTCTAAAGCAAATTTTCTCAATGTAGGATGTCGGAAGTGCATTAACTGGCAAGAAAAGATAAATCACAAATCCTATTAGAATATGTATTCCCACTTCAAGGATGTTCCGAGTTACGTAATAGGCAACGAGGAGTGTTACAAAATGTGTACGGTACGATAACATGTCTTGTTTGGGTGAAGATAGGATGCAGAATTAAGGATTAAGATATTTGCAGAGATTTTGAAAATTTATGAAAGCTGATAAAGATGACATGAGAAAGTCGAGAATGTACGTATCAAACAAGAGAGTGAATTCCAGTTGGATCGTGTTTAAAAAAAAGATTTAAATATATTTTTCTCCTGTACTGCGTTATTTCCTCAGCCCTCTTATTAAACTTCATTCACCACTCGTCCAACATATAGTACATACTAGTATCTAACGAAAAGTTATTACATACGCGTATATCATTGCAAAAATCTATCCACTCTAAAACATTGTCAGATGCATATTTCATTACTTGTGGGGAGTTTGAGAAAGTAAACTTGTAAAGCACGCGCCTTCCATGCAAAGTACATTACATACTATGTTAGTAGGAACTATGGTTTGTGTTATCCATAATATCCAGCTCTTGTTGGATCATGTTATAGAAGCATCAATAGAATAGAGTTCAATACTTTCATAAATTAATTTCCGCTTTATCGGAACCAGCCCCGATAAAAGAAAGACACTCCATAAATTGTTACTTGATTAAGGAAACTGGTTAGGTTGGATCAATGAGCTCATTGTACGTCAGTGTAGGAGTTGTATTCATACCATTCCGCACGTACATATTTGCAGTTGTGCTTTGTAATACAATATAACGAGTGAAATGCCTAAGCTTCAAGTTCCTCTATCTTTTCGCAATAGCTGAAGAAGGATGATAGTTCGCGATTCGCATCATGATTAGCGTTTGACGAATGAAGTGTATTGAGCTGGATAGTCTAGACTGCGTGACGTTCGAGTAGGTATGTAATTAAAAGTCAATTGCAAAATGACAAATAATGCTGTCAATTTTATAACTTGTTGATTGAGCAATGATTAATATGTGCGTCATAACAACTATGGCTGCGTTCTGCGAAACTTACAGGATCAGACAATTTGACAGTGAGTAACAGAGATGTGAAGTATTGTATATCCGTAAGTTGAAGAGAGAGGGTCACTTATCTGTCAGAATCTTTAGAGGAAAAATTTACCGGCTTTTTGAAACGTTCGGGTTACCCATGGGCTCTCCACTGAGTCCTCTTCTAGCCGAGATCTACATGGATAAATTCGAGACAAACGTGTTGTCATCCTTGCTTTCCAGGAAACATATTGCATTCTGGTTTAGGTATGTCGACGATATTCTGGTGGGTTTCTTAGGGACGGATAGACAACTCGACGCATTTCTGACATCTTTAAATGCATATAATAAGAATATCCAGTTCACCGTGGAGAAGAGTGTCGACAACAATATTAACTTTTTAGACCTGAGTATCACGTACACGAATAAGGAGTTCAGTTTCACAATTTTCCGGAAGCCTACTTTTACCGACGTGACTATACCGGAAGACTCGTTTTGCTCATGGTCACACAAAATAGCAGCGTATAGGTCGATGATTCATAGAGCGTTTCAAATCCCCATGTCCGACTCAAATCGAGAGAATGAACTCAACACCATAAAAACTATAGCTGCTAATAACGGATACCAAGTGAGGACAATAGAGAAATTGATTGACAAGAAAAGGATTCAGGTAACGCGAAACATGGTGTATCCCAATAGCTCAGTGGAGCGCTCCGAAAAGTTCATTTCACTGCCGTACATTCCCGCACTGTCCGAAGAAGTAGGGAATTTCTTCAGGAAAGAAGGTCTTACTCCGGCGTTCCAAGGGGGGTATACCATTGGTAAAAGGTTATTGAACGCAAAACCTCGATCCGAACGTTTCAAAAAGCCGGGAGTCTATAAACTGGAATGCCCCGAATGTTCGGCAACCTACGTCGGTCAGACAGGACGGTCCTTTGAAACGAGGTTCAAGGAACATATGGGGGGATCGAAGTTTTCAAACTTCCATGAACATCTTAAGGAGTCAGGTCATAATATTGGAGTCGATTTTAATCCAGAAATATTGCACGTTTGTTCGAAGGGGAAAAAGCTTGACCTGCTGGAAGCTTTGGAAATTAATAGAATCAGTCGGATACCTGGAAAGGACCTTCTCAACGACCATACCGACATCAACCGTTCCCGACTTTTAAACCTAAAATTCTCGCAGGTATAAGCGTAACGCCCTTAATTACCTTTGTCACTTTTATAGCAGGTAGCAACTTAGAATTAAGTTCCGTAGTATACAAGTCCATTTTGCACAAAAATGTAACCATTCCTCTGAAGATGTTTGAAAAAACGAAACGCGTAAGGAATAGTAATAAAAACAGTGGTAAAGACAAAAACAATTGTACTTCAAATATGAATATCAATTACCACAAAGTTGAAAAATCGTCAATTGAATACATATTAAGAAACAGGCTTAACGAAAATTGGTTGGTTGTCATTTTGCTCTCTCGTGTGCGTCAAATGTGTGAATGTATCAGTTAAATGCATCTCTCTTTCACTTACGGATACACAATGCTTTGCTATCTCTGTTGCTTACTGTCATTTCCTTAACCGGTCAGGCTTTCAGGACCGCGACCTATGTATTGTAGTTTGCATGTGGTTGCGACGCACTTTATGCGCACAAAAAATAAAGCCCAGAAAGGTTAGCAAGGATTGGGAGCCTACTTCTTCGTTCATTTGGGAGACATAAAGGGTATTGACGTCTATCAATTCCAACGATTTCTTATGTTTCCGATTGATTGGATACATAGGGTTATAACTGCTCAGTAGTAACACGTCGGGGTATGTGGTCGACCTATGCTATGGTACTGATGGAAGGTCTTCTACCTTACCTGACCCGCCAATTATATCCTTCTTAACGATCTTATATTTTTCTGAACATTTAAAACTTTTACTGCCATTTATAATTAGTCAATTTGGTGCATACGACGATTGCAACTTTTAATTTTCAATTATCCGACACAATACCATTTACAATATTGGTGAAAGTGACCACGTTTAGCACTCGTATGTACAGTACAACACGTTCACCCGAATATTATGGTTTGCGGCGAAATTTAATAAAAGAAAGGAAGGATGGGAATGGGAACTCTTCGGAGCTGCTCATCCAAACGTAGTATGTATGAAAAATGTACAGCAACAACAATAGCTGCGGTTTTTTTTTGTACAGGGCAGAGTAGAGCAGGATGAGGGGAAAAAATGATCGAGAGCAGCTTAGAGTAGCGAACACGAAAACGAGGCATGGCTTTGCCGGAAGTGTGTCTGGGCTTAGTTAAGCATTCAAACGTCAACTCAATTTTCAAGAGGGAACTAAAATCTTTAGTACAGATATAAGCGGGCAAATTTCATTTAGGCAGCAAAATTATTTTGCATGTTTACTAAGTATTCCATATAATTAGACAAAACGAACATTTTACTGACAGGAAATACATTTTTATGTGCTTCTCAAACTGTAAACTGCCCGAAAACTTGGACATCTGCGCCGCCTGCATTTCAAAACGCAGGCTACTTAACCGAATAGAATTCTTGCACTAACCTTCTATCCAGAGCAGCTCAAATCAAATTGTTAGTGTAATTGTGTGGTCTTAAACTGCTCTGCATAACTGTTAAAAGAACGCGCCTAATGTTTCGAATGCCCGTACTTTATGTATAACAATGCCAACGATATTTATTATAAAGATAACCTGAAATATAATTTAGGTATGTACATACAGCCTTGGCCAAAAGTATTAGGCACCCTGTAAATAACTGAATATTTTTTTGTTTAAATAAAAAAACAAAGTTTTTTTTTCGAAATTATTATGTATCGATGAAATTAAACTAAATACATTAATATCTTGTGGGTCCACCCTTTGCTTTTATTACAGCAGCAATCCTATTGGGTATACTCCTAACGAGCTTTGTACAGTCAACGGTACTTATGGAGTTCCACTCGTGTACCAAAGCTGTTTTTAACGCCACTTTTGATGTGATGGTGTATTTCTGTATGTTACGCTTCAGAATACCCCAAAGGTGTTCGATAGGGTTCAGGTCTGGGGACTGCGCTGGCCAATTTAATAATTCAATATTGTTGTCTCTAAACCAGCGCATCGTAATCGCCGATTTGTGACAAGGAGCATTATCTTGTTGGAATTTGACTCCACGTAGATTCGTGTCACCAAAAATGCGCGTTAACGAAGTCATTAGTACAGTTTCCAGCACATTTATGTACTTTTCACTGTTCAAACGGTCTTCACAAACGAACATCTCGCCGACTCCACCAGCAGCCATGCTACCCCAAACCATGATACTGCCTCCTCAATGTTTAACTGTAGGCACCACGCAATCTGGATGATATTCCTCACCAACGCGCCGCCTAACAAAGGTCACACCAGGTGTTCCAAATACCTGTTAGAAAATACAAAAAACCTGTTTCAATTTTTTGGAAAAAATTTCTGAAATCGAGACCTCTGTAAAAAATTACGGTTATTGTTGTTTGAAAAAGGTTATAATTAAGCTTACCTGGAAACTAGATTCATCGGACCACAGAACATTTGCCCAATCCTCTGCTGCGAAATGCTGGTACCGAAGAGCCCATTCCAAGCGATTTTTTTTTTTGTTGGCTGCTGAAAGCCACGGCTTCTTTCTAGCTTTACAACCTTTCAAGCCTGCTTCTGCGAGATGCCTTCTTATCGTTCGATCACTTATTACTTTCCCCAAGTTTTCCGACAGGTTAGCAGCAAGCGCAGAAGATGTTTTTTTACGCTCCTTCAAAGAGTCGCGGACAAGTTTTCTGTCCTGGCGTTTTGAAGTTACGCGTTTTCTGCCTGTTCTTGGCTTATTTTCATGAGAACTGGTCTCCGCAAACCGCATGATAGCAGATTGCACTGCGCACCGAGAACATTTCACTAGCTTGGCAATCTCAACTTGAGATTTGCCCTGTTCATGTAATAACTGAATTCTACAGCGTTTTTCAATACCAAGCTCACTCGTTTAAAGCATATTGTATTGCACAGAGTGTCTAGTTTGCAAATAAATTACAAAAACAAGCAACCTCACCCTATAAGTAACAAATGGAGACTGACAAAATGTTATCAACAATTTCTCAAATACCCCATTTCCTGGAATTTGCACGCCAGATGTTTCATGGCTCTTCAAAGAAGATCGTTTATTGCTGTTATTATTGTTTGGACAAACCAGTATCGTAAATATTAAAAGAAATTATCAATTTTAACACACGTTTCAAATTACATGTGTTTTGAAGGGGTGCCTAATACTTTTGGCCATGGCTGTATGTACACAGTACATACCTACCTACATTTCAGGAACATGGTCAGCGAATTGACAATAATATAATTCAGTGTATTCATCGGTCAATCGAATGGGGAGTTGTTGGCTTGAATGCCTGATTACGCGTTAGCATAATACATAGTTGATCAATGAAATTGTTTTTAATGCGTGTTGTGGCCTTTACTTTCGTTCTGTTCGCCAAGTTTAGGGAACATAATAACCAATCAATGATGTTGGACATGATGTTATGTTGTTTTAGTGACGATATCGTCGGTACTGTTGAAGCAATGTGATCATTAATTGCGGATCTAGGTGAAGTCGGTCGGAGGAATAAAACTCCATTCAAATTATATATGTACATACCCACAAATACTCGTAGTCAATGCTCACACAGCACATCAACCGTAGCACATTTGGCATCTTCCGGCACCCACAGCGCCCCACCTCACCCTGACCTCAGCTCCCCTGGATTATGTTATATCCCGGGTCACTAAACTGTGCCCCAACAACGGCGCCCCAGTAATAACAGCGCCTCGACAAACAACACAACCACCACGGCGCGACGCCCCAGTAGGAAAGCATGTGGCCAGACTGGGTATTCCGTACAATGCACACTGCCAGAGTTGCAAGGATGGGGCGGAGAAAGAAATCCTGATCCACTTCCACAGCCTATTTCCAATTTTATAATCAATAAATTCGAATACTAAATTCATATTGCAAAGAAATACGTTTAGTAGTCACTTCGTTTCGCTTCATTTCGTCTAACATCCACAAAAACGGTCGAAGCTCGTCACATCGTCACCAAGGAAAAAACTCATTAATTTCTTGCATCGATAACAGACAAATATTTTTCCCATAATTATCATTAAAATCTTACACCACCGATACTATCATACATTCCGTAATCCAATATGTATTATCACGTCTCAAATTTCAAAATTATACAACTCCCGGAGAGTAAATCGCATGAAATAAGGCCACTGGACATCACAAATTTCTTCAATATTGAATCCCAAACTAAATTTCAAACATCAGACAACACAAATGCCTTTTTACGTTTATCTCCCCGATAAAAAAAAGTCGGACAGTGGTAATTAAACATTCATTACAACTGCGTGTGAAATTTGGTTCTTATTCGCTTTTTTTACACTTCACATTATGCAATTGATGGAAATCAGCAAAAATAGGAATGTATCGCAACAATAGGAACGTATAGCAACAAAATGTCCATTATATAATTGATAATATGCCGGATGATGTCGTCATTACCATTGACCAGTATCATTATCTCGATTCGTGTTGTGGAAAGACACACTAATCCGGATATAAAAAAAAGAATTAAATTTATTCAAACGAAGATGTCGTTATCTGCATTTTATCTGTATTTTATCAGTGTTATCTGTTTTTATCGAGGAAGCAACATTTCTTTTCGAGTAAAATAAAAATACTTTCGCTTTTGAGATTATGAAGATAATCTCATTATGGTGGTCTTGGGTCATTGTTTTCTTTTTTAACCAATATAAAGATGAAGTTATCTGCTCGATGCAGGACTTTGCACGTTCCTTTGAAACACTACGCCCCGAATTTACATTCTGTCAAAAAAGTACCGGGTATAAATCATTAAAAAAAGCCTGCCCGACAGGATTGTCAATATTCTTTCTGTCGCTAGGTTGGCACAAATGTCCTCTATACTGTCACGGAATTTGACAGTCATCTGTCATTTAGTTTGTTTATAGTACTCGATATTGTCAGTTCATCTCAAGTGTGTTTTGCGATTTTTGCAATGGCTTCCACACCATGACTTCTACACAAGCTGCGAAAACAGGGGCAAAGTGCTCTGCTCCTGCCCGACATTGGCTTTTAGAAGAAGGTCAACTTTCGGGGAATATACCTATACGGATGTAGAAGACCTAGCTAATGAGGATGTGAGTCAGCTGCTGCGTCTGGCCACTAGCTCTGGATGGTTCAACACTGGTTGACGGAAGTTATTATTTAATTCCAGGGTAACACAAGTGACCTTCATGTGGTCTAAGTGTGCTGAATTATATACGGCAGCCCTTTACTACCTACTTACCTCTCCAGTGGCTGGGTGCCAGCGCAACAGACGTGTTTAAATGAGTATGTTATAAAATATTCGTATATACCGTCGAGTCTCTCATATTTTTCAATATAATCAAAAAGCAAAATGAGATAAAATCGTCTTTAAAATTAGAACAATTTCTGTAGATATTAGAAAAGAATAAATCGAAAAAATTCATTGGCTTAGAAAATAAAAACATCCAAGCATTTTCCATCTCTCTACCCCAAATACACCATACTACACCATACACCATATTCTTCTTACGATTAAATTCAAATTTATTATCCACAACTTTTTTTATGAATGACTGCGCCGGTTAAGATTTAATGTGTGGCCAGTTTTATTGCGTCAGATCCCAAAATATACCTACATGAAATATATATCCTTTGATTTTCGATGTTAACTCCTTAAAATCCTTGAAAAAGACCATGTTCATTGTTGTCGAAGTCATTTGGCACTGAATTTATTCCGTGTGGCCAGAATAGGCAATTAATATTTTAATTTGATTTTTTTTATGGTTGATTTATTATTTTTCCATACACACAGCATTCACACACAAACGCGGAACGGAATTTTCGGATATTATTTTCGTTTATCATCATTTCTTTAGATTTTATTTATTTTTTAGCACTTGATTTTTTCAACACTTTTGTAACGAAAATTTTCATTCATTTATTGATTGATAATATATTTCGATTAACTTTTCACAAATTTTCCATTTTCTTGTAACTTGTAATTGTTATGCACTCAAATCGCTTTTGATTCTAAAAGAGATAATTAAAATTTTATTGGGCCAGAACATAAATAAAATAAGTCGGCGATTTTTATCTCGATTTTTTATAAACTTCAAATTGAGTACTCGTATTTCGGCAAATGCGAGATTGAGAGTTGAAGATGGTTTTCCCCTCCATTTAGAGTTCTGTACAATTTTAATTCACAAAAGATACTTCTTAAGATTTAACTAACTAGACGAAAGTATGCGTGCATGTCGAAAAACTACCACGGATCTAGCTAAGTCAGTATTCCGTATATTAGGACGTTGGTTATTATCGCGCACATTTGAAACGAGTCAAATTATTGTACCAAATAGTTCGTAAAGGTAGTCATATTGTATCTTTAGGGTGGGGGAAATGCACGGCGAGTGGTGATTGTGGTGGCTACTACACAGCGGTAGCAAATTCATTTGTCGACACTTAAGACTAAAAATCGCCATGAGAGAGTTCAATCAACTTGGTTGGCATATCGCCGAAAAAAAGTACCAAAACATCTTTTTTTTTGTTTTTGATGAAGATCTTATGTAGTGTCTAGCGAGCTTACGATGATAGTGCAATTTCAATCGAATTCGTTATGGATCTCTAGCGGAGCACTAAATTATCTATGGCGAGAGCTAGTTCACTTTGTTATACGTGCTTCATATTATAGTTGGAATTTATTTAAAATTCTACTGCGAAATATTGTCAAATTTATTACGAAATGAAAAAGAAAAATATTTTTATTTACATTGGAAGCTTCAAGTTCTGCCGTGAGCTCATATTTACACACTAGACTTTATAAAGTATAGGATATATTGGTTTTGTCACGACGAAAATATGTAACACTTTAAAGGAGGCTCCGGAGGTATACCAATGTAAATTTATATAGTAAATGATCAGGGTGCTCATTTCTGTCTGTTCTTCTGTCGTGTCTGTCTATCCGTTCGCACGATAACTTTCCATAGAATAAAGCTAGAGCCTTGAAATTTTGTTCAAATGTTGACAATGATTTGGTTGGTTGATATCAAAAATGGGCATAATCTGACCCTCCCCTACATATGTAAAATAATTAAATGTATCTATAACTTCAAACGTGAAAAGCACTAGCTTTAGTAGATGGCTCGCGAGGGTAAGCCGATTTTAACTCATCTTTGCATGATGGAATAGGCATACCAATACATCGTCACGTCTTTCAAGAGCTGCGCCCGTAATCCCTTGACGCGTCAATTCGTTAGCCCTGTAATTTCCAAGGAACCACTATGTCCCGGGATCTAACACACGGTGATGTTAAATAAGTTGCTCAGCTCTCTCAGTGTTGAGCTACATTTCGAAACGGTCTTTGTTGTAATTAAAGCAGACTCCAGAGCTTTTATAGCCACTTGGCTGACCGTAAAAACAATTATATTCCAAGCAGTTAAAATATTTTTGACCAATCATGCTAAGGTTTGGTTTATCGCCTTTAAAAACGCCACAGTGATCAGGGATTCGAAAAGACAAGTAAATGGAATGCACTCAATATCCCACTTCATCGTCAGTTTTCGAAACGTCCGTATATTTGGTAACTGGCCCAAAAGAGCGAAGGTCCATTCACCTCCCATTGAGTCCGTGATGGAATCAAACTTGTGAAGTGTTTTTCGAAAGCGTAGTATGGCAGGATATATTCGTTTGTTTCGGGAATATCCAGATAATTGATAGAATTGATGGAAGTCCAGTATGTGATGAGGCCCACGTACGCGCTTCACGTAAACGGACTGCAACATTTGCCGCCATAGCTTCCGCAAAAATATCGAGTTAAGCATAACATCAAGGGCAGCGGACGGGGTTGTCCTGAGAGCCCGAGTGGTCGAAATACAAGCTATTCGCTGCACTTTATCCAGCAAAGTGCGGTTCGCGTCAGTGCTTAAAGCTGTCTACCAGACAACTACACTGTGCATAAGTATGAGCCGAACAATCGATACATAGAGCCAGTGGACCATTTTCGGTTGCATTCCCCATTTTTTGTGTGTAGCCTTCCTACAACAGCATGAGGCTGTAGTGGCTTTGCTTACTAAACAAAATTTTCTATTGCTAAAGCAGAAATTTACCTCAATGGGACCGCACTAATAAAGGGGGGAAAAGCGACGTAATGCCAATTGACTTTATTTTTTTTTTTTTTGTAAAAGGGAAATAAAGCCAATTGACATGTCGCTTCTGAGATTTTTTTCTGTCGAGATATTTTGAAATCGAGATTTTTTTAAGTCGAGATTTTGAAATATTTTTTTAAAAAGTCGTAAAAGTCGACGTTCCGTACCGCTCCCGAATCTTCAATACTCGTCGTCAGAGAGTCCGTGTAAATTGAGTCGTTTACGCCTTTTTCAGCCTTCTGTATAATAGGGCTGTAATTGAGGAAATACTACTTCTCACATACGACTATCGCATACGACTGAAGAAAATATTTTAGTGCGCACATTTATTTCAATCTTTTTGCACCATGTACACTTTGAAGTATGCTAAAGTGAACCATCATTATGGACGATATTGTCTGCTAAAGAGGTATTAAAACCCGTTCTACATTTATAGGTCAAGCTGAGTAAACTGAAATCAGTCATTCTGACTACTTAGCCTATTACTCTCGTGTACATTTGTTTCTTCAACATTCAAGATCCATCTACATTCTACATCATTATGGTACATACCATTAAGATTTATTTAGAGAACTCAGAATCTGCAAGAAGTCTTGTTCTGTGTTGATATTAAATTTTATTTTTCAACGAGAGCTTAGCGGTCACATACATTTAAGTGATTCTGAGGACCAACAACGACTGATATAGGAAAAATGATTGATAGCGTTCCAGAAACAGTTGAAATTATCTATCAGAACTTTTTCTTTATTACAAATATGCCATGAAAAAAATATAAAAAAGCTTGTGCTTCTATATACCGATTGAAGTGACCTAACGGATTCCTGAAATATTACGAGCAAAAAAACAAAGTTTGAAAGAACATTTTTTAATTTCTTTCGCACCCCATGTCTACCGTAGAACAATGACTTTGAAGTCGACGAAAACATGTAAGCAAAAAAAGGCTTGTAAAGCCTCTTAAAAATTTCCTCATAATAAGCACCACTATAAAGTGTGGTCATTGAATCTGCATGTTTCGACAAGTGTCCACGAACTTGAAAGTAGTGTGCAAGATCAACAAAAAAATTAAGTAAAAAAAGTACAAATCTTGAACATGCCGCAACCACAAGTCCAACAAGAAGAAAGCATCTCGTGAAAAAGATTAAAATTTCAATTCAAATGATGGATAAGGCTCGAGAAAAGGTGAAAACCAGTTTTTGATTTAACACTTCAGATCAAAATAAAATGTTTCGTTCCAAACACTGGCATAAAATTTACTTTTGGAGTATGTCTTAAGGCGGCCACAGACGTTCCGGAAAAAACTGTATAGTACCAGCCTTCCGGATTGGTTAAATAAGTCCTTCGCCACCGACGAATCTTTGGAAAAATTGTAGAGTGCTGCAGTTCCGAGTTTCGCCAAAGACGAAAGAATTTAGTTACTATTTTCACCAACTTCTAGTAAGGCACAGCATGTCAACTATTCTGTGAGTTAGTTACGTTTCACTAGCCTATGTCTGTTTTCTGAAATACATTTTGGTAGGATGCGAGATGCCTGCAATCGCAGACAAACTGGGAAAGGATTGTGTACGCCCTAAACTACTGTTGGAAAACAACCATGGTCACGGCGCGGCGGGACTCGAACCCGCGGAATCGGTATGATAAGACATCAGACTGGCGCATCAACGCACTGGGCTACAGTCCCCCTTCAAATAATAAACAATCAAATTCGTCAATATATCCTCATTGTAGATATCTGATATTTCATGTTATCCCGCACAGTGGGGAAACCAAATCCTACCATGAGGCCACTTTAGGAGACTTCGACTCCCACTCAATGATTACTATAGGAGCTGCGGAAACGAGGAGGAGGAGGAAAGTCCTTCTCACCTTATGACTGCCTGCCATGCACTGGCGAGACGTAGGAAAAACATCCTTGGAACCTACTTTTTTGTTGATCTGGATGATTTAAAGGATTTTAGGGTTGATAGGCTTCATCGCTTCATTGTCAGCTCTGGCTGGTTTGATGATTGAGTTAGGCTCGGGTTGCTGTACTTGGCGTATTACAACGGATCCAGTGAATGTAATGTCTATGTATGGTTTGATCAGTCTTCTTCTGCTCAAGGCAGCCCATCTAACCGATCCTAACGTTGCGGATAGATTTTCGATTGTTACCTGGCCGAAAAGTCCAACTGCACAGTTCGTTTTCTGCCACACACGATCCGGAAATCCGCAGGCCAGGACTGTACAGTTTGGACGGCATAGTTTTGCCGGGAATGTCTGTAGCCGCCTTTACATTTACAAGAGTGTTTTTTTTTTGTAAATACAAGAATGGTTCTGCGTAAGCAATTCTAAAATAAAAAGTGCCCTTAAGCTCAGTTTACTTTGTTGTCTGGAACGTGGCTTTTACATTTTCCAGGTAAATGACAGTCAGGAAATGAATAAAGTTCTTGTGATCTCTGATATGTAGATGCGAATAAGAAGACGATTCATCGAATTGTAATTTGTATCTTTATACTACAGATACCGGCTTCTTGCCAAGAAGAGGTAATTGTACATTCATATGGTTACATATCGGTTTATGTGTGCGAGAATTTCACAATTACATTTCAGCATGAACTACCAGTTCTTCCGCTATTTTGATTAAAAGCAATTTGGGTTATGAGAATAAATAGCGTATCTCGAGATCTGTTAGTACAGTGATATTAAGGCTAATGGTGACTTGAAAAATGTCGGTTTCATACTAAGATATGAAATTAAATTCATGGAATTTTAGTGGCTTGAAATGTGAATATAATGATGGAATTTTGGTGTCAGGCCGGTTGCACTAAAAGACTTGATAATGAAATTTGTAATGGGTCATTTACATGTTTAGCATTTTTAAGATTTTGTTTAATCATGGATGTGGGTACAGACGAAGAATGCGAACCAATCATGAAAAGCATATCCGTGAAACTAATACAGAATTTAGCCCTGTTTTGTAAGTCCCGTTTTGGGTTCAGTTATGCTATGCAGTGATAATCACAGAAAAGTAATGCTGAAACCATTGGTCAAAAATCTGAACAGGTTATCTTATAGCGCCGTGTGTTGACGACATCCGAAGATGTCTGTGGTTCCTTTGTATTATTTGACCGAATCTAGTCAATGGCCGGATTTTTAGAGGGGAAATTGCCCAGAAAAAAATCCTGATTCGTTTCCCCAGGCCTTGATTTCTAAACAAAGACATACATATCTATACAAGTTGGGAAAGAGAATTCAGTGAGACCGGCCTCTACATGATACATACTTATTTGTAGCCGAGTCGAGTGACAGCCAGAGAGAAAATTAACAATTTGCTTATTCTCGGGCGGGGTTTGCACCTGTCACTTCTCGCTTGAAAGACTGAGGTGGCTTTCACGCGGGACGCACGATACTTGGGATTCTAGTAGAAAACATCAGTGACGAACTTTGTATGTGCGACGATTTAAATTAATCGTATAGAAAGCACGGGGCGACCGGTAGCGCAGTGTGTTGAGGCATCAGTCTCATGTTTGACTACCGGAGTTTCGGGTTCGAATCCCGTCCACGACGACGTTCGTGGCCATGGATGTGCAGGAGGTGCATGTTGGCAACTGCATTCTCCGAAACCAGTTTATGCCGTGAAACGTCAACTGGGCCACATGGAACAGTTGACGCGCTATGCCCCACAAGGGGTTAGGGCAATTGAGAGAGAGATAGAAAGCACGCTCACCACTGGTGCTTTCTATTAGAATCTCGTGTATCGTGCGTTCCGTGTGAAAGCCGCCTGACGTTATCATCGAGCCAACGCTAAGATAGCAGCAATTGCTAAAATTATCTAGTAAAATTTTCCTACATCTTACCGAATATACGAGTACATAACCTATGCGCAATTTCATACCGAACACTTTAAAACTCAACCGTATTGATGAAAACACCACTCCAAATGAATTTTACCAGATCATAATGTTAAACAACTGACATTAACTTTTATTTCCAATTTGTCTAATTATAGATACTCATACTAGGTACATTCGTTTCTCTCCACATGTCTCCTCTCATTCCATTCTACCCTTCAAACAATCCAACTATTGTACCAACAATTCGAAACCATTTCAAATAACTGTTATTGAACTATCTTAAATAAAATGAATCGTAACTTGCAAAATTAATCCGTCGATTTTTGGATTAGAATGATTTTAAGCTTTCCTTCCATCATTGGTATTAGGAACAGCCTCGTATTCTTCATTTAAACCACTTTTAGGAAGACTTCTTTTTTTCGAACAGAAATTATCTGTGTGGAGAAAAAGATGTTATCGACCTGCTGAGCATGCCCGAAAACTTCTCCAGCCAAGCGTATTATAACTTCTTAAATGATTGATTTAAGTGTGTTAATCATTGCTTGCAACAAAATCGAATCGAAAGACATAATTAAAAAAGTGGACATGAATGATAAAATAAAGTGAAGTAGAAAAGGTACAACGATATCTGTGAAAATGGAAAATGCGAATTGAAAAAGAAAAGCCTTTTTGCTGTCCGACAATTGTGGCCGTAAGGTGACCGTAATTTGCACGTTCAAATTAATCAAATTTTAAAAAAGGAAACAAAAAAATTTCTATCGTAATAGTTAATTATTCGACGTCATTAAGCGAAAGTATCCAATTCGTTGATTTTATCGGAAGCTTTAAATTCGTAAGAGTATTGAAAATGAGTATAGTCAGTTGATCGAGTGTCGAACAGTGGTGGGCTTTCGGTTAGTTGCCATTCTGGGCGAATTAATCGAAAAAAAAATGAAAAGTCATTGAGGTCAATCAGTCAAATGTGGCGGCAAATTTCGAGGTTTAGAAAAGATATACGAGTACAGTCCAACGCACGCACGATTGTAATTGCAAGTGTATGGTGGAATAATTTGATTTAAACCATCAAGTGGCATGAGAGAGCAATAAGTGTGAAAAAAAAAACAAATATGCAGTGAAATTTTTTTTTTGATTGAGGTCGAAACGATCGGGAAAGTGTTTGATTTTGAAAAGGAAACTTTAACAAGGTTTGAAGTTTTATTACACTTATTCATAGATGTATCATTAATTCTATCTGTGATCTAATAAGCAAGAATATATTTTTTATGCGAATGCTCATCATACTTTATGAGGCAGCACCGATACAAATACTCGGGGAGAACAGCTCTTCGCATACTTTATGGACACCAACCTGCTGCTCTGCAATGTCGGCCGCGAGCCCACCTTTATTACGAAAAAAAACGACATGAGGTCCTAAATATTTCTCTGGTTTCTGAGGACATCCTACACTGCGTGGAGAGCTGGATGGTGGCCGCGGAGCACTCCTTCTCTGATCACCGCTACATACAGTTCTCTCTAGACAACCCTTCAGCTATTCCACCTGTCTTTCGGAATGGATGAAAAACTGACTGGTCTAAGCATAGGCAAGCTATGTCGCAGGTTCTGCCACACTTTCCTAGTATACCGCGCTGTAAGCAAGAACTGAACAATTTGGTGATCAACTTAACATGCACTAGGGCGACCGGTAGCGCAGTGTGTTGAGGCATCAGTCTCATGTTTGACTACTGACGTTTCGGGTTCGAATCCCGTCCACGACGACGTTCGTGGCCATGGATGTGCAGAAGGTGCATGCTGGCAACTGCATTCTCCGAAACGAGTTTATGCCAACGAAATGTCAACTGGGCCACATGGAACAGGGGATTAGGGCAATTGAGTAAGTATGGTGCACCATTAGATGCGCTGCAAATCTTAATAACTTCGTTTTAGACTATTTATATAATTTTTCATGTAAAAAACAATATTAACTCGCGGGCTGAATAAAAATCTAAGGCGTTCCGGATTTGACCCGCGGACCGAAGTTTTCCGACCTCTGGTCTACATCATTGGTGTTCAACAAGTCTTGAAAGGCACCTCAAGTTTGATATAAATAGAGCCTTGGAATCGAGTTGACTTTAATTTAGGCTTAAAATCGTAATCCATTTAGTTTATGACGAAGAAAACTACTGGAAAGAATGCGATAAATGCCTGGTGATCCTGGGTACGGATAAAAATGGAATTATACAAACTACTTGATAAAATTTTAAAATACAGACTGGGACTGGCTAACATTTAACTGATGTAGAACATTTTTCTTTATATTGAAAACTTTCATCTTCCTCTTCAAGCCGATTCGGCTATTTAGAACATGATACCATCTAATTCTCTTTCAAACGTCGTATCCGTATTGTTGATCATTTTTACACATCACGTACAATCCTAACAATTTGCATTACATCTGATTGCACCTAATAACATTATCATCATTACTTGAGTTGAGAGTGAAAACAAACTGACAATAAGGCAACGAAGAAGAAAATCCATTTAGTATATGAGAAAAGCCACAAGAAGACTACGATAACGATGACGAAAGTCTGTTTACTAGGTTCTGGCCTAAATATTCATTTAAATGGTGACATTTCGCCCGAATAGATCTCACTACGGATCGACGAGAGTCTAAAAAAGATACACATACTTACGCTTTTACTGAATAAGCAATGCTCGTACTAGAATAGCATGAATGTGCATATGGATGGCGGAAGGAAGGTGACGTGAACCACCAAACCTAAATACCAACTGCCGAAAAAAATCATAGGTGCGTGACAAGAATATGATTATTTTGTTGGAGGTAGTGTACCACATACTCGTACATACCGGCGAGTACAAATAAAATGCCGATACGAACCAAAATAAGAATTTGAGGCATTCTTTTGAAAATGAAAGACATGCAATTGGAGCTTGAAATTGAAGGTATGTTTTCAGGTAAGAAGACTAATCTCGTGCACTGATGAAAGTGACTGAATTGTTGGATGATTCATACGGAATAAAAAATCAAAAAAGGGAAGGATTTTTTTTCGGGTTTCATTTTTCATTATAATTGGTCGGAATATGACAAACAAAACCAAAAAGGCAAACTTCCAAAATATGACAAGAAGTAGTGCTATAATTTTTGGCAATACCAAATTCCAATTAGAGAATCCACCAATTAACTGACTGAACAATCTTTTAGAAATTAAGTGCACTTCAATATTAAATTCTATTTCGCGAATCTTATCACAATAGGTCCGTTCGTTTCACCCGGTCTTGGATTCCCAAAAATTCTCATACATAACGACTGACTGGTTTATCATCCAGGGAGATGTCGCCGTATCAAGGGAACGGTGTCTTGGCTGATTGGATCTGAGACCGGGTGAAAGGAACGCACATAAATTCAATTTCCAAGTGGAACGCTTGAGGTGAATGCTTCACTCGTGATCCAAGACCGGGTGAAACGAACGCTTCTAATGTTGTCAACGTATTTTTGTGTACATTCATCAGCATAAAAAAAACTCGTATTTTCAAATAAAATTAATGATAATTCAATCAAAAATTCAGCTATTATAAAACCATCAATCCATGTCATTGATGAATTGAAATTTTATTGAAATCGTTGACTATAAAAGTGATATGAAGTGGTGCTAAATGAATGTTGTGAGAGCTTGACTTTAAAAAAAAAACTAGAACCGTTGTTCCTTGTGGAGGAAACACAACAATCCTAGTCAATATCGCTTTATAGCGAAGACGCAATAATTTAATTTTGCAAAGTCACAGGCAATAATAATTAGAAATAAACTGTTAGCTGGCGGCGAATACCAGTAAAAAAAATACAGCTGAATAAAAAAAAAAAAACATATTCAATTCGAACCCAAATAACCTTTATTCGAGTACGGGTAAATTTGACTGCAGATTTGTAGCGTCGTTTACAGAATTTTGTACAATAGTTTAGTCGGTAATCGCGAAAAGATGAGCTGAACTTCGGGAATAAAATACAGAAGCAAGAAAATTCCAAAGGTACATACTGTGGCCGTGGTTGCTCAATGCGTGAACTTTCGATCGATCAATCGAGAGGTAGAGGTTCAATTCTTCCCATGAGCATATTCGAACAGTTGCTTTTCTCATCGGACTTTAGTTGACTTGGCTGCGGACATATTTTCTAGGTTAGAAACTAAAGAAATCGGTACTGAATAACTTCTGCTTATTTGTCCAGGTACGAGTCCTACTCCATGCAAATCTAAGGGAGGCAACCGCCGTGTGTTTGTTACACTGCTCACTATATTGTATGAGGTAGTATGGATAGTAATGAACAAGATCAGTTTCTGTTCCGACTACTTTATTTCCACAAATCTATTCATTTGTGGGTTGGCGGCATTAAAGAAATACAAGAAGGACGTCCTTGGCATTTCTCTCGTATCAGACACTGACATTTCCTTCGTATCAGAGGATATGTTTCATTGGTTCGGCGTTGGAGGGTGTCTTCGGATCATCCTATTTATAATCAACGCTATCTCTAATGAAGTATCGAGGAGCATCCAACGAATTATCCAGTCATTTTTAATAGACGGAAAACTAACTGGGAATCGAGAAACCGTTTCTTAGACTGATGACTTTTTTGCGGGATATAACCAAGCAAGAAGTGGATGGAATGGTATTTGCCCATACCAATGCATTAAATAAAGCTACGAAAAAAACGTGCTTCGCCCGAAAACCAAATGGGAATAAAAAGCCAGAATGAGTGCGCCGATAAATTATTGCTGAGTAATATGCAGGAAGGCTTTTAACAGAGCGAAATCCTTGGGAAGTGAATCCGAACAAGAAGCATCATACAAGGTTTAAGAAGGATGTGAGCGATGCTAAGTGATGCTCGTGGAGACTTTTGCGAACACATTTATAATGTATTTTTTGAAAACAGTGTTGCCATTCTGGATGTACTATTTTATTTTTTTACAATTTTGATTTTAGATTCGTCATCAGTGACCCCAAAAACCCCCAGACTGCAATTTTCAACAAGATTAAATGTATTTATAGAAAACAGTGTGGCCATTCTAGACCCCCTGTTTTCTATCACACAATTTGAACGTCATATTCGCAATCAGCGACCCCAAAAACCCCCGAGTACAGATTTTCAACTTAATATCTTATTGTTTTCTACTTTTGGCCAACTTTTTTGGATTTTTTACCACTGTGCGACAGTCCAAAGCTAAGCTTAAAGATACGACTTCTCAACTACTGTAGCGTCCTACAAGCGTAATTTCTAGCAATTTGTGAAGTTTGGCCTGGCTGGAGGCTCATGTGGTATCCGTGAAGATAATTATAACTGACAGACAGTCAAGCTGCGGTTAGATCCCTAACTCCTTGAGAATGGTGTTACAGTCCAGCGCATCTCTCATGGAAATGAATAATTTCCTGAACATTATTTTGTGCTGGAATCTAAGTCACGAGTCCACTCGGTGCCAATTCCAGAGCTGTAGAAAATCTTTCCTGTTGATGTCCGGGCATGACAAATATGAGGAGGTCAATTCATGAAATCTTCCACCTCTTTGCCCAACTTAGACTTGGAAAACCTTCTATTGTATGCTTAGACTGGTTCGAGGCATATCGCGTGTGGTATCAAAATGGATCCACAATAAATAAATAAATAAATAAATATATAAACCAACTTAAAAAACGTTTTACAACGCTCTGAAGTTTGAAATGTATTACTAAATATTTTCGATATTATAAAATATATATTTATTCTTTTTTCGACTAATTAACAAAATTGTCAAGTGGACCTATCCTAGTGGCGTTTTTTTTCAGATGATTTAAAAAAATGCGAATTAAATCCTAATGTTAGACTGACTGATCGCTAATTCTACTATGTATAATTATTCACACCATCTCTTTTTTCATGCAAGCAATTTGCAATGTTGTCTTAACATGAATGGCTAACCATCTCCCAGAGTAGAATAGATCATCTCCTATTGGTATGGCACACTACAAGACTCTCGGATTGCAGGCGAAGCCCTCTACTTTCCGGTTTCATTCTCTCTTACGTAACAATGAAAAACAAGGTGAAGCTCAAAATACAGCCATTTGAAAAACTCCATTAAGTAAATGTAATGCAATATTAAATGAATTTAATTTAAACATTAAACAACTTCTGAAACCCACGCCCGGAAGTCAAACGATAGTCAAATGGGCTTCCTTTTAAATTTATTCATGCACTCAGTCACCAACTACAGTGTATTAAATAATTAGAAAAAAAACATTTTTTTTCATGTTTTTTCGTACATTTCTGCGTATGTCTTTTAGCAAACATTCGATTTAAATATTAAATCAATTTGTATTACATGAATATATCAATACTCGTGTATCATTACATCAATACGTCCAGATGAGGTAACAAAAAAAAAACTACGTTAAGCCCATACTGCACCGCCCAGCGGTCTAGTGGTCAGTTGCTTATGATTATGACAAAATCTCAACAACTGACAACAAATCTCTCAACAGATTAAGTAAGCACTCTGAAATATTTTTGTGTTTTTTTCGCTTTTCTTTTCATCAAATTTAACGACACAGTTTGTTGTGGTGAACGACTATGACCGAATAAATGCTATTTGTTTAATAGAAAGAAATGCGACGCCCAATTGTTTGGTTTTGTGTTTCCTTTTTGTTTTCTCAGTGCATATTCAAGAGCTCTTATTTTTCGGTTACTATTTACAATAATGATAACTTTCGTTTTCATTGCGTACCATCGTTTATTTTTTGTTGGTTGAAGGAGGGAGCAGTTAGAAATATGAGTAAACTTTAACTTTTCTTCTGCTTTAATTTGAATTATTATACAATCGATTGGACAAATTTATGGAAGTGCACTGAAAGAAGCGGTTAACGAGTAAATGAAAGTTGGGACAAAAAGAAGTTGGGTTTTTGTATATTAGGATTCTTACCGAACTGTGTCAATTAGAAACATTCGACTACGGACGATTCTATAATCACATTGATAAAAAAAGAACCGCCTTCCGTACAAAAAAAAAGTATGAATATAGCCAACTGAACGAGTTGGGCACGCCGAACACTTAGCTACGATGTGAAAAAGTGTTATTTACGAGTATGTCTCTCTCTTAATTGCCCTAACCCCTTGTGGGGCATAGCGCGTCAACTGTTCCATGTGGCCCAGTTGACGTTTCCACGGTATAAACGGGTTTCGGAGAATGCAGTTGCCAGCATGCACCTCCTGCACATCCATGGCCACGAACGTCGTCGTGGACGGGATTCGAACCCGAAGCGCGGGTAATCAAACATGAGACTGATACCTCAACACACTGCGCTACCGGTCGCCTCGAGTACGTGTATGTGCTGCTCCTCAAATCTCAAGTCGTTCAACTCAAGAGAACATAATCTAGACCCATACTTAAAAAATTCCACCCAATTGCAAAATAAGCCATTTAACTGATAATAGTGGAATCAAATACCAGGTCCAGAGAGGTGTCCATTTTTCATCAAATTAACGCAACACGAGAACTAAGCTCAGATATACATTTTCATTTATTTTTGCTACACAAAAAGTAATTCTGGAATTCGATTCTTCGAATTACAAAAATACCGTTAAATGACGACGGAAAACCCCATAATAAACATTTGTACCATCAGGCGAAAAAAAAAATCAGAACACCAATTGCATCGCAACTCTGGAAATATGTATACGTATTCGAATTTCGATTTTCTCTTTATCTATTTCCTTATAACGTACAAACATAATTTCCGCGATATAGTTACCATTACTGGTATTTTCAGAGATAGTAACATGAAAAGTTGACACTCTTCCTGACTTTATCGAGTTTGTATGAATAGAACCTAAAATAGATCTCTATTTATACGAGTAGTTTAGTTTCACATTTATTTATATAAGTTAATCGGAAGTGAAAGAATGTGATGAGGGTACGAGAATTCAAATCGTTGACAGACTATTTAAATACATATTCGATAGATAATGTGGTTTCCTTAAAGCTGGACATTCATGGCAACGACACGGAGCCAAATGACTTCTCTCTCAATTGCCCTAAGCCTAACCCCGGTCGAAGCAAAAACTTACCGTGTGTGGGGGGCATAGAGAATAACTATGGAGGAGCAATCCGCATATACTCAACACCAAACTATTTGAGGCAATTCCAGTCGTAAAAAGTAAACAGAGAGACACACGCCCTCCACTGCGCAACACCCGCGCAGTCTATATAAAAGCACAGGAAGCACGTAAGATGTCATCCCCTCTCCTACTTCTACTATTGGAACAATAACATTCCAGTCTGTCTCTCTGCCGCGGAACACCCGCCCGGACCATATAGAAGCAAAAGAGATTGCAAATTTCCATCCCCCTTCCTACTCCCTCACTTTTGCCGAATTGCTTCGTTTCTCTCGCTCTTTTTCATTTCCTCTGATACTCTCTCTTCAAAAGTGGGGGGTTGTTGTTGTGGTAGCGATGCTTCACATAGTGCAATTCTTCTTGCATCGAAGGGGTTTGGCAGCTCTTGGCCGTTGAAAAACGGGTCGTTCCGATACGAAGAACCGGCTGCCGCAGGAACGAAAGGTGGGGGGTCAGGTCAACTGATGGCTCTGCCATCCAAGTGACGTTTGCGAAACCTAAGTTGGATATTCATCTGGCTCAAAATCTCGTAGACTGATCAGATCACATAGAACTTGATAAAACAAAATCTGCAAAAAATGGACTTCGGGAAAAAATAACGTTATGCTCAGTATACTTTATACTGTAGGCGAAAATTACTGAAGATCAATACCAAAATCGAGTCCGTACTTTCACAACTTTCCCAACAAAATCTTCTCAAAATCGGATATTTTGAAAATATTTCGGTTTGATTTATTTTGCCAAATATCAGTTATCGGGAAAAGTACACATCTGACTCAAAAAGTCATATAAATGGGAATAGTGGGAGTTTAGCATCTGTAAGATCATTGCTCAAAGTCCGAAAAAGCCCACTGTTTGGATCAAAAAGGCGGTTTCCAGATAAAATTTTTTTAATAAACCTCGTTTAATAGTACAAAGTGCTGTTTTCCATAGGCGCTTTTTATAGCTAATAATTGACGGTTTTCTTATGTATTTTGTTACAACAATAATATACATTTGTAGTTCGGATGGCGCAACGGTTAGCACGTTCGCCTTCAACGCACTGGGCACCGGTTCGATTCCGGGGATTTACGTGTCGGACTATGAGCCCACTCAGCTGTTAAATGAGTACCCATTATGGGGTAAATAACTCGGTTGAGCGTGTTGCTGATCACACATGTACCTCTGCACAAAAACCGTCACGATCTAGAAAATGAGATGATGCTAACTCATCTCGAGGCCGTGGTTCAAATTGGACTGTTGCGCCAGTTATTTATTTAATAATATACATAGAAAAACCGCTCATGCACAACCGCTCTGAAGCAAGCATGAGTAGAACTGATTCGAGACTGCTAGTGCTATCAGGACATCACTGGGTGAGATACGCAGTATTCCATATCACCTTAACCAGATGGATTTGTCCAACGAAACTACGTAGGATACTTGCGATGAGCTAACAAGCACCGGGCAGTTAAATTGCACAAGAAGACTGAAACCCAATTGAGTTGAATAGACGCATGATGACTTCAAGAAGTCATATCCCAATGGGACAAATAGGCTAAAAATTCGTAAGGGTCATTGATGTTCATGAGATACTGATTTTCTTAAACCAGAGCCTAAAACTCATAACTTCCAACTGAGTGAACTTTAATATGGTTTATTGAATACGAATATGTAAAGTATAGTTAAATACATTTAAAATTACAAAATAAAGATACTCTTAGCAAACATTGCACAAATTGCACAGAATCCTTAAATGGGGGAAAACCTCAATATCCAATTGAAGAAACTCACAATTCATGTTAACATTTAACAAATACACTAAAAGTGGATTTCTTTTTTCAACTTTTTATCACAAAAGGATGTACATCCACTATCAACAGCACATGACACACCACTTCACACGGGATTTCCGATATTCATTTCAAAATACAAATAATATCGAAAATGCTACACTGCACTGTCAGTCGATACTACTTTCGAAGGATTATTTCCAGATTATTAAAATAGAGGATTCACTGAGCATGGCTTTTAAGTAGTTAGGCTTTAATGTGAATCAATCGAAACTTCCCCAATTAAAACTTGCTATCAAAACAAATCACAGGTCATCGTCGTTGATTATTAATTACTTCGCAAAAAGGACGACCAGCACCACACTCCATCGAAGACGTTAAATTTGCGACAACATTCATTAAATCCCTTTCCAAGGTTTCTGCAGTGCAAACACTATTCAAATGAAGGAGAAAGGATATCCGGACACTTTTCTTTCGAATTGGTTATTCAACACGACGACGACCTGAACCTTTCTACGATAGTTTACAACCGCGCGCGAATTGGAATCACATTCACTCTGCTATTATGCCCGTGGTGGACACACAAGAGTCTTGGAGAAACACCTGTGTGTACGGAATACCAGCGAGCGCGATTTCTTAGGCTTGTGAACGGAAGCGGTCGCGAATGTTAACTGTTCCAACTGTCTTACAGCCGTGAACACAACAAAAATCTTTGTCGGGCTTCGGAACTATGCGCAGCCATCCATTTCTCACTTAGTTCACTCCGGGCACCACACCACACAACCACTCTGGGTTCACTTTCCTCTTGCAGGTATGCTCTGACGCTAGTGCTGCTGCTGGTGCCGCTGTTGTGGCCCGATGGTGAACACATGTCCAATTCAACCGCGATTTATGTTTTCAGGTGTGAATAACCCAAAAGGTAAGAGTTAGGTGCATTTTGCAAAGCAGCAGTATGTGAGATAAGCGCTGCTGCCCCCCATGCATGCCTAGAGCACAGGTAATCCAATCGGAGCTCCTCTTTGACTTGTGCATAAAGAAGAAAATCAGTTATGAGTCGCTCCATTGCACCACACCATGGTGCGGTAGAGCTAGGTAAGTGTTACCTCGACGAAAATGAACCGCAAATTTACTATCGAGAACGAAACGAACGTCAAGATTCGGATTGCAGCAGTCGAGAATTTATGGGACTAATCGAAAATCGACGCGCGATAGTGTCATGCCGCAACGAACACACGACTACGTAGCGATATTTGTCCCCTACAAGACTGCTGTTTGCTTCCACTTCAAAAGTGTATAGACGCGATACTGACTTAAGAATGAAAGAAGAGTTCGGTGCAAGTATTCGATGGCTCCTCGCTGCTGAAAATACTATGGGAAACATTGCGAAGTGTGAGACGCGGTCTATTGTAGCATGGCAGGCAAGTGATAGTGGTATCATGCGTCATATGTCGTGTGTCGTGTCTAATTGTGATGACAATGCTCGAACTACCCAAGTCCAAAGGCCCACAGGGCTTCCCAAAAGGGAATGGCGTGAAATATGAACCAGTGGGAAAAGATAGGATTTCAAAATAAACTCCCGGGCGAGTAAGTGTAGAGGTTTTTTTCAGGGGTCAGAATAGGCGTGTACATTTCTAGCGGTGTGTAGAGTGTTTACATAAACGCATTCGTTCTTATTGAATTCAATTATATTATATTTTCTAAATATTTAGAGAAGGCGCATTCTTTTGTAGTCCCCGCCAAAAACAATAATGTATTAACCTGAATAACGACGGGAAATGAATGGGGCAGTTAGCCCGCCCCGGAATGAAGTTTATCATGGAGAAGTAGAAATTTCTTATTTTCTTTATTTATGATCAAGTCGTATTTATTTGTCTGGTTCGCGAATAATAGGAGAATTCTCTCTATCATCCCATTTAGGTTTGTGTCGAGCCTTCTGAGTGCTCGCGCTCGGTGGCTGTGGTCGTTCGATCACCGCTCTACGATACCAATCTAGAGCTCGCAGTTCAAATCTCGGCGCGATCAAAACAACTGCCTGTGAGTACTAATAGAACTCTCACAGTGCTCCGAGCTTGTCAGTATAAAGACGGCGGATAGAAGGTGCATGCTAGCAACTGCACTTCCGAAAAGTAGATATGCTACCGAAACGTCAACAAAGCATTGAAATGCTAGAGATGTTGACGCGCCCATGCCCCAGGAGGGGTCAAGGCAATTAGAGAGAGTACTTGAGCCTGCCGCACTACATTTCGACGGACCAGGGTTTAGCAAAGTCCGCCCTTCCTTGATTATTTTGCCCTTGCTGGGAGACGATTCATTTAATTCTCCATCATCATTCTACAAAACAGTAAACAACAGCATCGTGACATAAATTCCCACTGGGTGTTTCCTCCTATCTTTCATCTCATTATTATTTTCAACTTTATCTATTCCCGAACATCATCTCAACAGAATGTAGGTTTCCCCTACACTGACTGAAAGAACAAACAATAAAACGCCGCCGTCAAGCCATAAATTGGAGCCTCCACACTTCTGCCTGCTGCTCAAACCATCCACAAGAAGTGTGCTTGACAGCTTGAGTGGAGCAATCGTAGCAAATTCTTCTCGCCGCACTTTCATATCATCGATTCCAAGACGTTCCAACGTGGAAGACCAGCCATCGGAGCCGGTCCCCCCCCCCCCCCCCATCGATGAATGACGTCATATGACACTTCCTCTTCAGTATCTTTTTTAGTTGGCATACTTCGTCATATAAAAGTGTTACCGGCAATCATTCAGTGATTCGACTGTTCTGAAATTGTCCAGATAATTGTCGTTGCCAAGTGTAATTATGTTTTATATCTATAAAGGCGAAAACTGGTTACCATTTCGGGAGAAGACTCAACTCCAAACTTACAATCTTTAGATCTCGAGAAGTTTTCAGAGTGTACGGAAAAAAAATGTGTGGCACAACCTGTTGGCGACAAATGCTAATGAGAAGCACGAACTAGTTGATTATGTTGCTAAAAATGGATGTCGACAGGGTGTTGTAATTTCTTTAAAAATAAATACATACTTGTTTCGTGGATAATTAATGGATTTTGTTGGAGTTGGAGCGTTTCTCCAACACCAGGTTACATGGAATTGCGGTAGTGTCTCTGTCTATCCATATCGAGCAAAAGTCATGAACAAAACCTCAAAATATTGTTAAAACATATCAAGTGACTCGCAGATATTACAGAAAACATTGGTGAATAGAATCATTGATCTTACTACAGCTACAGGTATCTCAAGTTGGAAAACACATGTATATGGTTACAACTTTTCACCAAAATTGGTACATAAGAAGGTAAACGAGGTGATAATGCGTGTTTTCAGATTAAACACATTTTCGAGCTGAGTACTACTAGCGAGCGGCTAGCGCACAGGCTTATTTTTTCAAAAGAAGTATCCCAATCGTGACATCGTTTACAATGTTGTGTACATTTTATAAACAGTAAAGTTGACAAACGTGAAGCTTGTGGGAATTCATAAATTTTTCATTGGATGATTATAACGAGAATTGACTGTATTTGGTAGAACGATAGATTCAAGATAAACCGATTTTAGAGGGTAAACGTTTCAATGATTTGTTACGAGTTTGTTTAATTCCGTAAATTGAGTTCGAGATATTCGCAATACGTGGAAAGAGCATAATTGTAGTTATTTCACCTGTTACGGTGAAAAGATACAAGAGTTTGGTACATAGTAACACAATTCGACAAGTATATCAAATGTGTGCACAGAGCATGGTACATTTATCTTGGGCAACTCAGGTATTTCCAGAGTTATTGACTACACTCCATCGATATAGTTGTGTCAAAAACTATGTTAGCTTGATCCATGCTAACCACGTCATGTTGAAGACATCAATGGGATCATTATGAAGATTCAGGCCTCTATAATGAGCGCAATGATGTCATTGAAAGTCAACAGAACCATTGTTCTAGCCGCGAGACCAATGTCACTTACGTAATTTCATTATGAAACGATACATGAGCTTCATCGATGAATTAATCATCTCTAAATGATTAAATACTTGATGAAAGTCTGTAATGAACCATATAGTCTGGTGGTTCTGCTTCCACCGGCAAATCGATGTCAGCACCTGCAGTGATCTGTCGGTGGTACAAAACCACAGGCCGAGGGTCCCATTACACCAGGACCCAGATTCGACAGCGTAGGCGTCTGATCCGTCCGCCAACCAATCCATCCTTATCGACTATTTTTTTTCATTCCCCATTTTTGCCTCCCCTGTTTGTGTTGTCCCCCGCCCACGTCTCCCGAACTGAGTTACAGCATGCATAGGCCGCTGCTTAGCTCGTTAAGGGGCCTTTTTCTTCGCTAGATGGCCCTGCCCGACCATGGTCAAGTGGCAAACGAATGTTGTAATAAGGACTCCGCCATGAAACATAATACGACTTTTTTTTTATTAATGCCTGAATTTTTGTGTTTCAAAACGAAGAAGGAAGAATAATGGGGGAGTTACCGAAATTTTCTGTCGGCTAAGGTACCTCAAGGAAGCGAAGGTGTAGAAGGCCGAGGGTCGTCCCTTAAACCCGGACTTCAATGCGTGCACGAATGCACCTAATACGCCCGACAGCCATTCTTCCGTTACAGATCCATTTTTTTTATTCCCGCATTTTTGTCCCTTTGTTTGTGTTCCTTTCTCCAGTCCTATACATTTGTATTAATACATAAAGGACAGGGGTAACGAGTGGCAAAATCCCCACCCACGTCTCCTGAGCTGAGATACAGCAAGAATAGGCCGCTGCTTATTCCGTTGAAGTGCCTTTTTCTTCGCCGGTTGGCACTACCCAACCTTCACGGTCACTATGCAACCTTGGGCGCTGTCTCTACGGGCATCTTCGAATTTCAGTTGGTGGGCAACCCGTCAATTACATTCATCAAGCCGTAGCTAATGAAATGCTTAATTAAGGTCATCGAAAATTAATAAGGCCACCATCAGCAAGATCAACAAGGTGAAAAAAAAAATATATTTGCTCTTACTAGAACTTGGAACACACGACCGCACGAATATGAGATCAACTCTCTACACATTGAGCTACCACAGCTATCTTTTTCTGAAGATAATTGAGTAAATACTAAAGTGCTCGATGAGTGCTTCGATGAAAAATGGAAAAAAGTAATCAGCTAATTAGCTGATGAGTTTATCAATGACTCTCAACAAATATTTCATCAGCTGCGATCTAATGAATTCGTTCATTGCTTTCATCAAGTATTCCGTCAATGACTTTCATCAAGTAATTCATCAACTACGCTTGATGTACTCGTCGATGAAGCTCATGTAGCAGGTCGTGAGTGGTCATGTGTCGTTTCATCGAGGGTGAGTAAGTATAAGCGAACAAGTGTAGGCATACACATGCTACAAATATCCTCACATAATCTTGCTCCCCTGCTACTCATCCGCGAAAAAAAGTGGGCGACTGATGAGCGATGGCTAGCAGGGATCCTTCACGAATACATTGGGAGCAAAATGGAATTCCGCAGCCGAATTATACAGGATTATATACAGATTGCGTTCCTGCGGCAGCTGGTTCTTCGTACCGGAACGACCCGTTTTTCAACGGCCAAGAGCTGCCAAACCCCCCGATGCAAGAACTACAGTATTCGAAGCATCGCTATCACAACAACAACAACAGATTGCACCGAAGGTGCCAGAGGAGTGGGTATTGGAATATTTTCTGATAAGCTAAGGCTAATAATACACCATTTTATAGACTAGTTAATTTTGAAAATCTCTCACGAAAAAAAAAGAATTTATTTGTAAATGAAGGAAGCATTTAGACATTTTTGGCATAGACATCAATAATATTAACCAAAATTAAACAATTTTAAAATAAATGTCTAGAACACACAAAGCTGCTTCGAAAACGCAAGTGTCTGAAAAACAAATTTAAAAGTTATAAGAAAAAACCATATGTGTATGCGAGAATGACTAACCAAAGCCAAATCACGTATTCTATCTACACGATTCCATTTTCAACTCCGTAATTTGATTGGCAAGGATCCAAAAATGTCGATGAGCATAATACAAAAAAAAAAAATACTCCGTAAAATAGTACGATTGAGTGAAACCTATCATTAGTGTCTCTGTTGATCTAAGCGGTAATTGTTTTTGATCATTTGCACAAAATTAAGAAAATTTCTTATGTATGAAATTTTTTTTCCTTTTTAATGGCGACCTAATGGTGACCTCTTATTTAATTTTTTTCCCAATATTCTCTTTTCGCGCTGTTGCGATTCTGAGAGTGCGAAATGAAATTTTTATAATTTTTCGATGTGGAAGGAATATTTTATGCATCTTAGAATCAAACAAAAATAAATAATAAAGTGGAGGAATCACAAACATTGGCTAAGCTCATAACACACAACCGTTAGCATACTGTTGCTAATTTGTTTTATGAATTCTCTCCAATGAGTTTTTGATGGACACAACATGCCGTGAAAAATGTCATTTTCTCCATCATAAAAATTTCTCCGCTGGCTGGGACCAGCATATGATGACAATTCAGAAATGACACTCGCGCTGGCGTATTCATACGATTTTTTATCAGAAGTCAGTTTTGGACTGAAAATTTGACAATTGATGGATGAGATACGAGTGCAGTTCAGAACACAACAGGTTGCTGCAAAGCTGCTTCGATATGTTGTTGCGATTCCGCTGTGTGTTATGAACTTAGCCAATGTTTCCCTTCTGGACGATCACAGACTCAGTTTTTCATTTTCCCAAACGCGCTTGAATTTGTAGGCAGAGGACACGACGCGGTATGGAAGCGTTACAGGAGGCGAACATCTCAGAGTTTTGTACCTACATTTGCCAATTAAAAAATTATAGCTGATGAGGTGATTCGATGGAAATAGATGATCAGTGACCGACGCGTAGCTGCAAATGTAATGTATACATTAGGTATTATGTAAACGCGAATCCTACCAAAGCGTCTACATAGGGATCCCCAGAGCATAATGCCCACCCGAATTGCTGTCCCCTACAAATCATACTAAACAGAGAAGCTGGTTTCTCTCGATTCTCTCTCCCTCTCATCTTGTATAAAGATGTATTTGTTTAGAAATCGTGATCTGCGGGAAACGAATTAAATTTTTTTTCTGTTCAATTTCCGCTCTAAAAATCCATATCAGATACAGCGACACTCTCTCTCCCACGTACGGATACACAAAACTGTGACTATCATTTAATAGATCCGAATCAAAAATCGGCAAAACTCGTTATGAGTGCTGGATCATGCACTCTCGATAGATTTACAAAAGTTGGATTGCCACAGTCAATTCCACCTTGCTGCGTGCAACGTCCGTCTGTAGTTGCGCTAATCTTTAGTGTCGCTTTCCATGGGCAGTTTCCTATGTATCGAAGGAAAGCGGCACTTAGAGTCGATAGCTCAATCTAAACGGAAGAAGGGGACTTAAGCCTAGCACGCAGTAATTTCAGTTTAATTTATCAAATTTCTAAATCACCAAACTGGGATGATATTGATAGTGCGATAACTTCTTTCAATTGAATTGTTCGCTTCAATTATTTACAACGAAAATAGCTAATCCGTATCCGTGTGAATAAAAACGAATTAAACTTCCAACATTTGCTGATAAACTAAAATTGGTTAAACTTGAATAGTCAAAAAGTGTCCACACTTATTTCCAGACAAAAAATCGTTCCGAAAAAAAAACCAGACTACATTATTTGAAGTCCTCAATGTGAACAGAGCCATGTCTAATAGGATTTCATATCTTTTTTACGATTTTCTACCTTTCTGCATTTTTCAAGGCAGAAAGGTGGAGACCATGTACACTTTCTGTATGAAAGTAATGCCACAGTTATACGATTTCGGGATTTAGTTTTGTGTTCTAGACTAGACTAATGGTGAATATTTGTGTTCTTGAGGACGATTAAGCTTAAGAATACAATACAATAATGAAAATAAATACTGTACGAGGTTACTCAATCGCAGCCACTATTTTCATATTTTCACGATTATAATATTCGCATAGTCTTGAATTATAATTTTTACAATTTTTTTTTGTTCCATATTGAGGAGTGTATGATATTACGATTTTCAAGTCAAAGCAAGAACTCGAATGGGCTCGCTTCGAATAGTCTACAAATTAAATTAAAGATTAGGTTTATCTTTATCTGTGTTAGTCTTTCGCTAAGGTGCTTAGCCAATTTTTTTAGGTGTACAACTTTGCTTCCGCCGTTTTCCGACAGACAGCTCCATCGGTGAAGGCTGGTAAAAATACGTAGTTCAAAAGTGTCACAAAGTGAGTTTGGACGTCTGCGAACGTATCGACATCCCCGCATTAGTAAAAATTTTTCGCATTTTTAATGAGATTCGCGATTCAAAATGTCTGTTTTCGAGCCGAGTTCTTGTCATTTGCGGGAAGCGCGTTTGCGCATAAATATGCATATGGAGCGAGATATGCTAAACCCTTCTTCGAATTATCTGAAATTATGTAATTATTACCTCTATTTCTAAAATAAATACAAATTATCGTATCCATACATACATACGTTTGCATTCAAATTAATACTTTTTTACATGCAAACATCTTCCGTGTCAGATAAATTGCCAGCTAATTTTAATATTGTTGTTTTTTTTTCAAGAAAAATAGCGGAAACGAAAAATTCAATAGGCCTTTGAAGCAGTCGTTTTTGGTAATGATATTAAAATATTATTGGAATGAGATGTATGCATATATTAACGCCTGTGTAGATTTATTTACACCAGAATTCTGCTCGAGAAAGAGCAAGCAGCAGACACATGATAATAGCCAAATTGGTTGTTTACGAACCTGAAAGTGAAAAGAAAATTGATTAGATAGAAGCTCCTGGGTGAACACTGAATTAAACAAAAAATATATTAAATTCGTAATCGAAATATTACATTTAAAGTAAAATGCTCGCCATTTGATTTTTGATTAAAATGTAATCTGGACGACATGAGATATTCCTCGGTGCGTTAATAAAAACTGACGGTGGGTACTACTAGAACTCCCACGCCGCTCCTAGCTTGTCAGTATAAAGACGGCGCGGATAGGAGCAGCATGCTAGAAACTGCACCATCCGAAAAATATATGCTAACGAAAGATCAACAAGGCAAAGTAATGCAAGAGATATTGACGCGCCCATGACCCTGGAGGCATCAAGGTAATTAACATAACACGTAAATGTTCAGAGCAGCAGTGTAGTGCACGCGGACGTTAAAGCATGATGACACTGTGTACACAGTTATATGCGATCGTTTTTTTTTTTTTCGAAAAAAAAACGCACCAGTCCATGATTTCGACGCTGTTTAGAAACCGCGGCTTAACAAGCGGTTTGAGCAGCGGGTGAAGGGGAAACGGAAAAATATCACAGCGATAAATTCTACATTCTTTGAAACCTGAATAAGTCTATTATAATTTATCTTACTTTAGGGGATCTCCCTTTAATCTTGTTTATGTGCAAAGTAAGAAAAACAACGACATTAACAACCGAAATGACTATGCCTACAATCCCGTAGAGTGAAATGAGGAAAAATTCTTCAGATGACTTACTTTTGTCGCATGCATTTATCAACATCGGATGGACTTTCAACGGAAACGTTTCTTTTCTGTTTCATTATAAGAAAATTCCGCACAAAGTACCGGTAGTAACTAAATAAACACTATTGTAATTGGTTAGGTGTCTACTATCAGAAAGTGCCGGGGAAAAAAAATTAGAAAATTACTCTGGACCAATGTCCTAACTTTTTTTTCCAATTCATCGGATTGAGCGATTTGTTTCTCATCTCCGTAGGGCGTATTGTTTATGGTGAGCCCAAAAAAAGCATTAAATTTCTCAAATGCAAAGAATGTACACACTGGCAACATCTACGAAAGCAAAAGTACGGCAATCAAGGCGACATGATCCCGGGTAAGATCAAACATCACGTTTAGGCTTATCCGCAACCTGGGCAGGAAAAAAACGACTCGTCAACATGGCGCACAAATGACGATTAGTGCTTCAACTATTTCATGAATCATTGACCTTAATAGCGACATTAATTATACGTTCCCATGTAATCGCCATGTATAATCAACCATGATGAAAGTTGTGTTTTCTTCAACACACAAAATGAATTGAGTGCTGATATGTATCCAGTTCTCAAACACTTTCTATGCGCACCGGTTGCCAATTGATAAGATAAAAGCAAACATGAAGAAGAAGAAGTTCAGTTGAAAAACATTTCTCGTGTAATGACTAATGAGGTACACATTGCGGAGGTGAATTAGCTGGCGTATGACGACAAAATAATTGGTGCAAGTATTTCATTTGATCGGAACAACTCTTGATGACGGATGCGGTCCAGTCGTTGCATCACCCTCTGTTAACACGGCAAAGAAATCCGAACAGACTCATATGGAGCCCGGAAAACCCACCTTTAGCCAGGTGTTGAGTACCGCAAACCTTGGTCTCTGCTCTACGGATATACGAAAAAACCCACTAACAGCGGAACAGATGATTCTGCTGCCTGAGATCTTCCCCGTAGTCGTGTTGGAACACCGACCTAAATACAGGCTATTGTTTTAATCCTAAACACCCAGACCAGGCTGGCTTTTGCTCGTCTGTTTGGACTCGGAATATATTCGTAGGAACATAGGACATGTAAGGTTCAAATGTCCCTTCGATTTTATTCTTGCCGAGGAGGCAGATCTTCAGCGATCAAGATACTTTCCCCAAAGCGCCGATGACAAGCCAAGCTAGCGGATTGATGGAGGGTGCTTAACAGTGGAACAAGTGATCAATTTCTGCACCTCGTTTTGTCCATAGACACTGTATCTATGGCTAAACTGAGGGAGTAGAACGGAGTGATCGGATACCACATCACACAGTCACCTTAAACCTGAAAGGCAAGGGTCGACGTGCATCCGAAATGGATAATGAAGACCCTTCACTTCCAACGGCGATAACCACCGATGAAGAGTGTTCTGGCACCAGCGTATCGGAAACGGACTCCATACCCTGAGAGCTTCGCGGCTTTCTGTACACTCATGCCTCTGACTTCAGTACAGTATGTCATCTGCGAGTCGGACGATTGACGGTCCTCCGATTGCTTGGCCTTAACAGAGCGTCTCTACCAGCTACGGAACCTATACCCTACCAGCCGGGCCGTTGTGTGCTCTCCGAGAACTTTGGGTCTCTGGGCCGCCAATCATCACTATCAACCAAATTACCTATCTGGACTTCTTCGTTGGCCTGGAGCAAATCTGAGCCTCTGCATCAGCCACGGCTTCAAATAAGCCTTTCAACAAGTCGTTTGGTAACACCGTCCACTAGTCGAGGAAACTCAGCTCCCTCGAGAGCTTCACAATCTCCTCCGGTCACACCAGCGACGACCAGCAGGCCATGGAAACCCCCACAGGCCGCAAATATCGCCCGGAACACACAACGTCGGGTTAAAAATGATGGTTGCGACAAGTATCGGCAGGGAAAAAGGGTATGCCTTGTCTACTGCGCAGGTTTTAACAGCGGATATGAGCACCATTAGGGTGCTGCGCACCCATGGCAGCCGGTTCTATATACCGGACTGACCCGTTCATCATCAATAACAACCATTAGGGTGCTGCAAGCAAACCTGCACAACGCAGAAGCAGCACCAGAAGCATATATTTAGGCGCTCCTGCGACAGCCGGTTCTTCGTACCGGAACGACCCGTTTTTCGACGGCCAGGAGCTGCCGAACCCCATCGATGCAAGAACTGCAGTATTTGAAGCATCGCTACCACAACAACAACATATATTTAGGCGGACGGAAAAAAAATCAACAAGATTTCACCAGGATTAGTGTTAAATCTTGGCCGAAATCTAGATTAATAAATGTATGGTAAATCTTGGAGGTAGATTTGCTTAAATCGCGAGATTTATCCAAATCTCCTGTGGTGTGCAAGGGACATTACTATACATATATGTCGTCCTGATTCAATTTAGTTTATCCCATCCACAACCTGTACGCGTTAATTTATGAAACATGTTTAATCGCCGATATAAATACCTTTCGCAGTGCCTTGTAAAATGTTATTGACTAAAGGCACGCACTTTCCTCAAATCTCTTTTCGCCAAAGCACCCACGCATCCATTCCATGAGGACGACGACGAAATGCCTGCGAGAAGTCTCAACACCCAAAACATTTGCAATATCGAGTGACTTGGAAATTAAATTGATATGGGGTTACGATTTATCGTATTTGGAAGCCTTTTAAGTGTCATATATGCGCGAGGTTCAAACTTTTCGACCTAACCGCTTATTTATGTTGTTTTGCTTTGCTGGAAGTCCAATAAATGTTGCTGACGTCCAATAACACACAATATGACATGCTTTGTGTCATAAATGCATACAATGGAGGATATGCTGTACACTTGAATATGTGCACAAGGTAATGAACATGCCATCATATTTAATTGAATTTTCCGCCCACATGAAAATGTTCACAACTGGATAAAGAGTTGTAGTACGTTTATACCGGGTCAAGTTGGTTATGTGATATTTTCACCAAGCTTGACGTTAATTTGGCAAAAAAAAACTAGGTTATAATTATTTTTGATGATTTCGTGGGGAGTTGCATTTATTCGATTGAATAAAGGTTTGAAAAATTTTATGTCGAAAAACGCTCAAAATTCAACCAAAAAACGACAGGAGGTCTTGGACTAATTGGCTCAGGCTTTGTGAAACATGTGGAAGTACCGGACCAGCCACGTAATAAGTTATAGTTGGATGTTTTGGGATCTGCCCTGATGGGGGTAATTAATAAATCAGTGATCATAACGTAGAGCGTCGACGATCAGTAGAAAAGCCTGCACAAATTTCTGAGCGTAGGATCGTATGTCGAAGTTTTTTTTTTTTTTACATACTATTGGCCTTGACCCCAAGTGGGCCATAGCGCGTCAACTATTCCCATTTGGTAGTTGACGTTGTTAGCATCCTGTCATTGTTACGTTCCAGAAACCAAACTTACTGTTGAAGACATTGTGAGTTCTTAGGTAAGGGCAACAGGACCTTTTTGGACATGTGTGAAATGGAAACCAGACCCAGAAAATATGGATGTTTTCGAGTCACTAGACTACTGTTGAATGAGTGAAGATGGGTATCGTATGACTAGAGGTGATGAGACGATTGCAGTGTTGACGAATGCACTAAACTATTGTTGGTGGCTTTTTGAGTCCTTTGATCAAGAAAACACCTTCTTGGGAATGAATTGAAACAGAAACCAAACCTAACAAATATTGGTTCGGGGTGGTGATACCAATTCTCTGGACGTAAGAGGCATATAGGATATGAGGGACTTAACATCCACAAAGGACCGGAAGGACGTAATGTCCTCGAAGGCAACTCAACATTTGACATGATAAAAACAATTTACTCATGGATGTGCACCAAATGAATTAGTTCTTTGGGGAGAACATTTTTCAAAGCAAGCAAATCATAGACAAATTGAAAATTGAAATTATATTTGCCTGGGACGGACCTAAAGTGCCGATGAATCACGCTCTTATTCATTAATTCTTTTTCAATCTAAATCAATGCATTCTTGTAGATAGCTTGAAAACACATCGATCATGTGTATTTGCATGGGACGGGTCTAAAGTACCAATGCTCATCGCTACTTTGTATGTCATTTCTGTGTGTTTTCGCACGACACTCTCTAACAATATTTATAATTTCGGAGCCAGTAAGGGTCAACGAATGAAATAAATCAAAATAAGTCAAGTTACATACCCATAAGTAATTTTTATACAACAAAACTAGATCGAAAAAACAAGAACTACATCACTTTTTGTAGTTCCACGGATGATTAGATGTGCATCACACATCAATTCCCACATTTGTCGTACAGACAACAACAACTATAAAAAATGCACCACATCGTGATGCAACTACTCCAGAGTTACTTCGTTTTTTAGATCAGTGTATGTTACCCACAATTTTATTTTAATTGTCGGCCCCTAATATATCATCTAACAAGCAAGCCACATACTGAGATTTGTGTCCCTTACATAAACGAAAACAATCAGTTTGCTAGCCAGCCAACTGCACAAGAAATGATGATGAAGATGATGATGTTTCATAAGATCTCATTCAAAGACCTTTAAGAGGTGTGTGTATTTGCAGTTTCTAGGGTGAAAATTTGATAAGACGAGATCATCACAACAACGTCTCGGCATCATCTCTTCAACAATAATGCAAACACTAAACATAAACGATGTCATAATTAAAAGTATGAAAGTGTTTTGTGTCTCCGATACATGTCGCTTGCTTACACGGACAATTATCCAGTTTGACAATTTCTTTTTGACGGGTAAATTGAGAGCCATTCATGTCTTTGAGAAAACGAGTAGCAGCTGTATCTTGTTACCATACCATGCCATGATGCTGTGTCTTTTTTTTTAATTGTGCATTTTGCTTCTATTGTGTCCACTTTTAATTGCATCATAGACGACAATTTTGCTTGTAAATTGCATCTGCTGCAGCAGACTTGCTAGATTGTCTCCTCCTTGCATTTATGTGTAATGCATAGTCTCAATTTGCAAAAACTACGATTGTATTTTGCCGATAGCTGGAGGAAACCTGTTCACATGAGTTATATCATATTCACACCGCATGCCCAAATTTAGACTCCTCTTCCATAGTCCTCCGCGTGGGCGCCCCCTGGAACGGCAGTGGTCACTGACCATTGCTAACCAACGTCAAGCCGCCAGTGATGGCGGTGCGATGATTTGGTTGAGGTACCCCTGTGGTGTGGGGTGTGAAAAAAATACCACGGCCTTTCCCTTTGAGGGCCTGTCGTTAAAACCGACAATCAAAGGACAGGATGTGTATGCCAGCAACTTGCACTATCCGAAATCTTTATATGCTAACGAAACGTCAACTATGCCTCGGATAAGGACTGACTCAACGGTTACGACTTTTAGCTATCGTACAATGACAAAGATTGGATTCTGGAATGTGCGTACTCTCCTGGACAATGGATCAGAAGGTCCCCAGAACGCACGATTTCTTCAATTAGAGAGTGAATTTCTGAGGTACAAATTAAATATCTTAGGAGTTAGTGAGATAAGATGGTGGAACAGCGGAGAATTCATCTCTCCAACGGGTAGCACTGTAATGTTGTACTCCGGTAAAGCTACCGGTAGTCGCCGTGAGTCAGGTGTGGGGCTCCTTTTAACCAGAGCCGCGCGAAACTGTCTCTTATCCTGGGAACCGGTCTCTGACAGGGTCTTGACCGCCAGGTTCCGGACCAAAATGAGGAACATCTCAATAATACAATGTTATGCCCCTACCGAACCCGACAATGTCTTGGCAAAAGACTCCTTCTACGAAGAACTAAACGCCGTTCAGAGCAGAACACCTAAAGGTGACATTATAATGGTTATGGGTGATTTGAATGCGAAAGTTGGCGCTGATAACTATGGGCTCAGACATGTGATGGGGAGACACGGTCTTAGTGATCGTAATGACAACGGTGAAAGATTTGTAGAGTTCTGCAACTTTCACAGTCTCTTCATCGGTGGTACTATGTTTGAGCATAAGGACCACCACAAAATCAGTTGGTCCTCTGTTGATCGGCGCAGAACACAAAATCAGATCGACCATTTTGCCATTAGTAAAAGATTCAAGAGTTGCCTCCTGGACGTGCGAAACAAGAAGGGTGCCGATATTGGGATGGGAAGAGACCATTATCTAATGATCGCTAATGTTCGATTGCGTATTGCAGCCGTGCGTCGCCCCAGCGACGAAAGATCCAGGCCCCGCAAATTCAACACCGCTCGACTAAAAAATCCAGCTGTCTTACAACAATATAATGACCATCTTGCGCAAAAAGCGGCTGAGATAACTAGTCACCCAAATAGTGACATAAACGAAAACTGGGATGCCATAAAAAATGCGTACATTGATAGCGCAAATACCATCCTTGGCCCAAACCCGGATTGCCGGAATAAGCCCTGGATGTCCGACGCTTCATGGCAGCGGATTGTGGAAAGAAAGGAGCTGAAAGTTCGTTTGGCTGCAGCATCAGACGACAATCGAAGCAGCATCGAACTCCTTTACCGTCAGAAAGCTCGAGAAGTTCAGCGTAGTGTGCGACGCGATAAAAGAGTTTATGCCAATTCTCTTTTAGCGTCAGCAGAAGAAGCCGCTAGAAGTAACAACTTAAACGCCGTATACGGTGTCATCAAGGAGTTTACAGGTGGTCGTAACTCCTGCCAACATCCGGTGAAAGATAGTGATGGAAAGCTATTTTACTTATCTTGGAAGAAGATCAAATGAGGCGGTGGAAAGAACACTTCGCCGCGGTCTTTAACCGTGTAACCTCTGGTGAAGTTCCCCCTCATATAGATAATTTAGCTAGCCATCAAAATGTGCGTATACGGTCCACTGCCCCGACTAAAGAGGAAATAGTCACTGCAATTATTGCACTGAAACGAGGAAAGGCCGCCGGACTTGACGGTATCCCTGCCGAACTTTATCAAGCAGCGCCAAGCGTAACTGCCGATTTGCTGCACCCACTTGTTGATAAAGCGTGGAATACAGAGACCTTTCCCACTGAGTGGAAGGAAGGTTTGATCATCAAACTTCCAAAGAAGGGTAGCCTCACAGACTGTAATAATTGGAGAGGCATTTGTGTGCTTCCTGCCGTTGCCAAGATAATAGCTAAAATCGTCCTGGAAAGACTAAAGGCCCATTTAGAAAGCACAATTGATGAAGAGCAGGCTGGCTTTCGATCCGGATTCTCCTGTGTCGATCACATTAACACCTTGCGAATCATCATCGAGCAATGCGCTGAATACGATTCTCCGCTTCACTTGCTTTTTTCATCGATTTCGAAAAGGCTTTCGATAGTGTGAACCGGGATTCTATATGGGCGGCCTTGCGCAGGAGAGGCATCCCTGAGAAGCTTGTGGCTATTATTAAGGCAACCTATGACGGCGCGAAATGTCGCGTTCTGCATAAAGGTAAGGTGTCGGGGGACTTTGAGATTCGCAGTGGAGTTCGGCAGGGGTGCATCCTCTCACCGATCCTATTCCTCATTGTGATCGGCGATGTGTTGCATGCAGCCCTATCCGGACTCGACAGAGGAATTCAATGGACTTTGACATCTTATCTACATCTTGACTACGCTGACGACATATGCCTACTCTCCCACAAAATCATGGATCTGTCCGCAATGGCGTTAGATCTCGAGAGGGAGGCAAGCAAGGTTGGGCTAAAGATTAATACCAACAAGACCAAGGTTCTTAGCCCGCCGTTGCGAAAAAGAAATCCGACACCTATTGCCATCAATATTAATGGACAGCTTGTGGAGAAGGTGGACAACTTCGTCTACCTGGGTAGCATTGTTGCCGAAAATGGTGGTACGGAGCAGGACATCGCTCGTCGTATCAACCAGGCTAAACGCGCATACGGCATGCTGTCCAAAATCTGGCAGGGCAGTTATCTCAGCATCAAGACCAAGCTGGGCCTGTTTCGCTCCCTGGTACTATCAGTGCTTTTGTATGGGAGCAGTACATGGAAAGTTTCCGTAGGAGTTACCAGAAAGCTGCAAGTTTTCGTCAACTCATGTCTTCGTCGAATTTTAAGAATTTTCTGGCCCGAAACAATATCAAATGAAGAGCTAAGTCGGCGTACGGGTCAGATGCCAATTGACGAATTGATACGCAGGCGAAAATGGCAGTGGATAGGTCACACATTGCGGAAGAGTGATAACTGCATTGCTTTGCATGCCATGAAATGGAACCCCATTTCCAACCAAGGCCGACCAAGAGGGGGTCCTCGAATCACATGGCGTCGATCTGTGGCAAAGGAGTGTCAGGTACTGGGTAAGTCTTTTGGGGAGTTGTGCCCCATTGCCCAGAACAGAGTACGATGGCGCGCAGGAGTAGTTGACGCGCTATGCCCCGCTAGGGGTTAAGGCAAAGTAGTAAATCCTCCTCACACCATAGATTGAAGATGATCGTTGATCCTCGTAGGGTTCAGAGCACAGAGGCTCACTGTGTTAAAGCTCTGAGTCTACTAGCAGGCCTAAGTCTGTCGATCAAATTTGATCGAGCTGCTAAATTTGCTCAGGAGATTCGGTGAAACTGAAGCGATAGCATCAGCCTCCTGATACGAAGTAATTGCATAAAATACGGGTCGACGTCGCGTCATCCTTTCCTCAGAAACGACAGCTCGAGTCGAATACAATACCCATTGGCGTATGACTGGACACTCATGCCTGAAATGAGTGTCCAGCCAGAAGAATAGAGATGACTTTCACCTTGTTCCGGTTCAACTTTAGCAGGTCAGTCGATGTGTTATGCGAGAAACCTGAGATGAAAAGTTATCAACACCATCTCCTTCTCGTGCAAGAATATGGAGGAGATTTGGTTTGTCAGATGGCTGTTATGTCAGCTGATAGCGCTGGAAATCAAGTAGATTTTGTGGTAGATTTGGGCAAATTTTATTTTGTCAAAACTTCAATGGTGTGCATATGGTATTAGCGACCGCGAAGCTGGAACATGGGTGACAACAAATTAATATGCACACGCGGGAGTATGAAGAAATACAATGAGTCCTGGGAGTATTCGGTAGTTTAATATAAGCCTGAGACCTAAAACCGCAAATAAGTTGTTTTGTGGTTGGTCGTTCGATTTCATTTTATTTAATTAAAATTCTACTGAAAGTTGTGAAATTTTAAGTCGTTACAAAATTTGCATGAGCAACGGCGACATTTAAAATGCAATGCACATGAGAGATATGTAGTCCGGATGGCGCAACGGTTAGCACGTTCGCCTTCAACGCACTGGGCCCCGGTTCGATTCCGGGGATTTACGTGTCGGACTATGAGCCCACTCAGCTGTTAAATGAGTACCCATTATGGGGTAAATAACTCGGTTGAGCGTATTGCTGATCACATACCTCTGCACAAAAACCGTCACGATCTAGAAAATGAGATGATGCTAACTCATCTCGAGGCCGTGGTTCAAATTGGACTGTTGCGCCAGTTATTTATTTTATTTACATGAGAGATAAGGATCGTGTGCATAAAATAAATGCATTCAAGTACGTGTGGAGGTATTAAAAGTGTCAATTGATTGTTCGCTTGAAGAGTACCTTTTAGCGGTTGATTTCCAAATTTCAGAATTAGCTTTAAAATTACTCAAGGTTTCAATGAATGGCCAATGGCAAATCGCAAAGAGCATTTCCGCTTTAGGCAGTACGAGCATACATGCATCCACTCTTGGATGTATGCTCGCTTTAGTTAGTACGAAACGGCGAAAATCCACTCTAGGAAATCTCAGACAGGATTTCCGCTTTAGACAGTACCAAAATTTGAAGCTATATTTTGTCGTAAAAATATATATAAATATATGTGGCTCGGCAAACGATCCCCCCCCCCCCCCCCCAATTGTCCACAATCGATTTTGGATTTTTTTTCATGTGAATAATCCCCCAAGTAAATTTGAAGGCATTTTTCATTTTTTGTTTTGACAAAGTGCTTTTTTTTTTCATTTTAAATTGTGGAAATAATTCACAATGAACAATCACCTCAAAAACGGGGCCTCTTTAATCATTTTTTTTTAGGGCCAAAGTTCAATGGCGGGATAGTTCGCCAGATCCAACTACTGCTCTAAATTTTGTGATCTTTAATCCCAACGTTTTGCGAGCTCTCACTCAATTGCCCTAACCTCTTGTGGGGCATAGCGCATCAACTGTTCTATGTGGCCTAGTTGACGTTTCGACGGCATAAACTGGTTTCGGAGAATGCAGTTGCCAGCATGTACCTCCTGCACATTCATGGCCACGAACGTCGTCGTGGACGGAATGCGAACCCGAAACGCCGGTAGTCAAACATGAGACTGATGCCTCAATACACTGCGCTACCGGTCGCCCACGTTTTGCGAGCCATTGCACCAAATTTAGGACGATAGTTCATAATGAACAATCACCCACAACTACAATACAAAATGTTTAGGGCGATAGTTCATTTTTGTTTCGGGGTGATAGTTCTCGGAGAGATAATTCTGAATGCAACCCCCTGGATACAATTACGCATGAATTTCAGAATTTTCGCCCACGGTTCAGTCCAAAACTTTTAGTTACTTTCACGAGATTTTCAATAATCTTAACAGCACGTATTGCTACATTGTCGACACTCTCACACAAGCGATGTTGCACTTAGAACACAAATGCCAAGCCACAGCGCCCAAGCCGTTAGTGTTAATCTACCTAAGAATTGTAATTACCATTTCGTTGATATGATCGACATAATGTAGTGTAACTACAAATTGCATGTTGAGAAGATTTTAATGAGATTTTTCCGCTGCAACTCCATTCTACTGTTCCAGTCACATTAATCGTAGACGAGTACGGCCCATAGTTGCGGCACCGACTCTTCGACTTTGGTGGTTATCTTATCGTGTACAACACACATGATACGTGTGCAATATGTGCATTCAATGATTGAATTTTACATTAGTGAGAGAATAGTGTTCCGCGCTTTCGCGGTTGGATAATATCGCTTACTTATACGAAGCGTACTGAAGTCTTCGCGTGGTAGCATGGGGTCGATCACGTGTTCTTGCGGTTCAAATGGCATCCACAAGGAAGCTAGTCTGATGTTTTGCAGAACAGTGTAAATTATTTTATATCCTTGGTTTTAATCAGTATTCTGGTTCTTCTTGATGTTGAGAGTTAATTGTGGCTTTGAAGAGCGCTTTAATTGACGCGGTTAAAACCAAGTTGCAGGAGATAGCCGAGAATTTCTAGCTGCAGCTAAAAGTTGCTTCTTTTAGCACTTTGCTGGAATATTAGAAAAAGACACTAAGTTAGAAAAGAAAAACCATACTTTCCACATCTTGCCCCTTCAAAAATTGCACTCTTTTAACGAGACAACGATTTAACTGGCCTCTATGTTCAGAATGCTTACGTCACGAAAGTTCTTCAAAGCTCCCAAAGGACTTTGAGCTTCCCCACAACAACAACCAAATAAAGACAGCCTCGATGGATAAAGCCAACTCGAGATGGTTAAATGAAAAGACTGGCAATAAATCGAAACTAGTATGACTCAAGCTAGTTTTAAACCGGGACCACGAAACTGCAATCGACAAAGAGACCCCATCCCATATCAGCCAAGTTGTTTGAGTTATTATTGACCGCTTTGTCATCGGTGAACATACTAGAAGGCTGTGCAGATTAGGAGGAGGGGAGCAACTTTCGTCTGCTTCGGAGGCCTACTTCTACGCTCACCTGGAGGACCTAGCTAGTGAGCATGTGAGTCAACTTCTTCCTATTTTCGGGTGGTTCCTTTATTAGGTGATGGCTGGAGATGTGAATTGAAGGGACCTATGCTTAGAACACGAGTGCTTTACTTCATACGGCAGCTCTCCGTACCATACAATACCATCCATTTTTAAATATAACTATTTCGTTAACTTTCAAAATAAAATAAAGCAAAACAAAAATTGAAAAACTGATCAGGAAGAGAATATGATACAGGAACATTAATCATTCACACCAAAATTCCGTGTGTTGAACACTTTATCTAAACTGCAGCTAATTATACTTGGCTAATTACGGTAATAGCCTGTCATCAAGTCATGTTTGTCCTTTTTTCCCTGTTCAGTTGCGCTCGTTGTTTACACAACCAACTAGCCAACAAATGTATCTATCTATTAATTTTCTTCAATTGCCTCCCTTTTCCTCGTCAAGTTAGTGGATAGTAACAACATTCTAAAAATGATGAAAAGCTAAAAATAAAAGTTGCCTGGAGAGTTGATTCTTGTACACTTCATTTAAGATTAAAAAAACATACACAGCTTTTTCTAATGAAGCCGTAGATGAAAAGGTAATAAGAGCCACAGCCGCAAAGTTAATTGACCTAATGATCGAGCCGAAAATAGCAAAGACATGAATTAACGTTGATGGGCGTACAAAAACTTTATTTGGAAGATTTTGAGTAAGCAAACTGAACTGAAATTTGCATGGAAGCAATGTGAATGGCTAATTGAAGCGTTCTGATTTCAGGTTAACAAAAGGATTTTTAATACATACTATACATTTAAATCAGTACGAAATTCAGTGCATAATGAGGTTAAACTTGTCGTAACATGTGATAACGATCTCTTCCCATTCCAATATCGGCACCCCTCTTATTTCGCCCGGCCAGAAGGCAACTTTTGAATCTTTTGCTAATGGCAAAGTGTCGATCCGATTTGGTGTGCGGTGCCGATCAACAGAGGACCCACTGATTTTGTGGCAGTCCTTGTGCTCAAACATAGTACCACCGATAAGAGACGCAACTCTACAAATCCTTCACCGTTGTCGTTTCGATCACCAAGACCGTGTCTCCCCATCACATGCCTGAGACCATTGTCATCAGCACCCACTTTCGCATTCAAATCTCCCATAATTATTACAATTTCAAAACGTCCAAACGTTTTGCTTTGGACGGCGTTAAATTGTTAGTACAAGGAGTCGACATTGGCGGGTTCAGTTGTGATGTTTCTGATTTTGGGTACGAAACCTGGCGGTCAAGATTTTATCGGAGACTGAATTTCAGGATGGCTTCGTGCGGCTCTGGTTAAAACGAGTCCTACACCTGTTTCACGACAACTCGCCGTTTCTAAAACACGAAAATAATCACAATGTGATGGTCGGCAATTGTTGAGCGCTGACTAAGCGCCGACTCAGCGATTTTTTTTAGGAACGCAGCCAATGCTTTAGCTGTCACACGGCTCTAAATTTTGAATATGTTTACATTTTCAGGAACCTCTCGTTGCAAAGTTTCTCCCTGATCGAAGAATATGAAGAGGAAAACGCAAAAGTTAAAAATAGAAAAAGAAAATTTTGCCAAATTGTACTCGTAGGGGGCGTAGGATGTTTGTCATATCCCGATAGGACACATCGTAGACCGCATTTTGGCATTTATTCAAAATAATTTTGGATGCATGTTCGACATACGTCATAGCTTGAGATGTCTTGATGTTCATTCAGATTTTAAATCTGAGAACTATGAGTTCGATAAGATGTAATTATACTGAATTAATAGTTATACTATTTATCAAACCAAACACTTTGTAATATGTGTCAGAAGTACATAGACGTAGAAGCAAATATTCACAATGTTTACAGTCTGTCCATAAATCTCTCATTTGAATCCCAAAAATGAAGATCGATGAAAAAAAATTTCTGGCATCCGCATTCTACCATGTTCAGTTTCACGGGCATATCTAATCAACATCCCGCCTTCAACAACAACCTCCGCCGGCATTAGGAAGTCCCAAAGATGAATATATTTTTTTTGTAAGCAAATTTAAACTAATTTTACACAAGTGGAATCAAGTACTTCTCGCGAAAGAAAAATAAATCATGTTCCCGTAGAGTAGAGCGTAGAATATACACATTGAGCAAGTTCAGAAGCTCCTGAAAAACCCACACGGTTGTTGCTTACCTTTTTTTACACAATTTATGCGTGTGTGTTTGCAAAAGTTCATATACCCTCTGCAAACGTCGTGGATATTATCGGAGAACTGTCATTATTATTATATACTCTGGGGGATAGCCGAAGCAGACCACTAACGAAAAGGGACCCATTTCGCCCCCTCCCGGTCATCAGTGACTTCCAGATGTCGACTGATAATTGTCGACCTCTTTCTTCATCACTGAGTCGCGTGTTATTGCTAGCATTTGTTTGAAGCTGAGTTCACTCATGGCTTCTACACTTATCGTGTGCCTGCCTGTGATCCTCAACCTCGTGCTAGCCAGTGCTGGACATTCGCACACAATGTGTGCTACCGTCTCGGCCTCCTCCAGGCATAGCCTGCAAACGTCATCTTCCCCGATTTTCATCTTGGCCAGATGAGCCTTAAAATTACCATGCCCTGTGACCAAGACAGTTATCCAGCTTAGAGTACTCCGTTTATAACTAAGTACCTTTCTCGCTTCCCTGCCTAAAGGGCTGGTCATTGCATTCCGAGCTTGTTTGCAAGTGACTAGCTCCTGCCATCTTTGTTGATGCATGGAGTCCATCCACTTCCCAACCTTCGCTCCAATCATGCCGTTCCCCAAAGCAACTCTGGGTTCTGGGCCAATGAAAGTTGCCGCAGATCCCTGTTTTCCTAGGGCATCCGCTGCCTCATTTCCTGTTGTACCTATGTGTCCTTTTACCCACATCAGCGTAACCTCATTTTCTGAGGCACACGTGTTGAGCTTCCGGACACACTCTAGTACCAGTTTAGAGTTTATGTTCGTCTGCTGCATGCGTCTGATCACCGATTGGTTGTCCAGTGCAATAAGGATTTTCTTCCCCCGCACCTGACCTTCAAGCAAGTGGTCCAACGCATGCAACAAGCCAAGCATCTCTGCCTGGTATACGGACACATACTCTCCTAGACTAAGCGCACATGCTAGGTTTAGCTCTTCAGAGTAAACCCCCGCCCCCGCTTTACCGTCCATTAAAGAGCCATCAGTAAAAATGCTGATGTCATTGTACATACACTCATTATGTATGTTTCCATCTGCAATGTGAGTCTTGTGTAGTCTTTCAACTACCCTACGTCTACTCATGCCTTCTACCGGCATTAGAGTCTTCCTGACCTCATCATGAATAATGTCTAGGATGCTCTTATGACCGCTGCTAGTTCCAAAGCGATGCCACATGGCATCCCTTTCCATGCGTATTGCCGAAAGCGCCGCCGTTTTCTTTATAAATAAGTCCAACGGCGGCAGTCCCAGCAATGCCTCCATTGCTCGCGTTGGCGTGGTGCGCATTGCACCACATATGCTTACGCAAGCTATCCTTTGTACCCCATCTAGCTTCTGCTTTGTGGTATTCTGCATGGCTTTTGGCCACCATACCACTGATGCGTAGGCTAGAATAGGTCTTACCATCATTGTGTAAATCCAGTGTGTCGCTTTAGGTGAAATTCCCCACCTACGAGCACACACTCTCTTACATTGATGCAAAATCCTTTTCGCTTTTTGAATCTTTCCATGAACATTCCAAGTTAGTTTCGCATCTAAGGTAACTCCTAGATGCTTCACTTCCTTGGACACCTTGATTTCCGAACCAAAAAGCCGTAAGGGAGTTATCTCTATGTCTTTCCTCTTGCGAGTAAAAATCATAGTGTTTGATTTACTAGCGTTTATGGTTAGCTCTTGCTCATTACACCATTCTTCGGTTACTTTGAGAGCTTGTCCCATGCAACCTAGAATTGTGTCCATGAACTTTCCACTGACCGTGAGTGCCAAGTCATCGGCGTATCCTACAGTGTGTACGCCCATCGAGTCCAGCTTCCAGAGAAGACTGTCCACGGTGATGTTCCACAGTAGAGGCGAAAGAACACCTCCTTGTGGGCATCCTCAGACTACCTTACCCCGTATTCTGTCACATCCACTGCTAAGATTTACCGCCCTCTGCTTAAGCATAGAGTCGATCCACTTAATTATAATGTAATCAACCCCCCGCTCAATCAGGGCGTTCCTTAGTTTGGTAAAGGAGATTTTATCAAAAGCACCCTCTATATCCATAAAAGTAGACATAGCGATCCCGCCATTGTTAATCTCTCTCTCTGCAACTCTAACAAGTTCATGTAGAGCGGTTTCCGTAGATCTGCCTGCTCTATAAGCATGTTGGCACCTACTCAGAGGCCTATACATTAGCGTGGTGTTCTCCAGGTAGTCCACCAACACCTTTTCCATTGTTTTCAACAGGAATGATGTAAGGCTAACCGGCCTGAAGGACTTTGCCTCTGTATAGTCTTTCTTTCCCGGTTTAGGCAGGAAGACCACTTTAGCCTCCCTCCATGCCTTCGGGATGTAGCCTGCTGAAAGACAGGCGACGAATATATTCCGGATCCTATCTAGTAGAGCGCTCATGCCCCACTGTAATAGTGCCGGGAATATTCCGTCCATTGCAGCCGTTTTAAATGGAGCAAAAGAGTTTATAGCACTTTTGACTCCATTTGGAGTTATTATCCTCTCAGCTTCTTGTTGACTTACCCCACCAGCTCCCATGTTAGTTTGAGGCCATGGTTGGTCTGACTTGAAACTTCCAGGAAAATGTACCTCCATCAGGGCCTGCAACGTTTCTTCCACTGTTTCTGTCATGGAACCATCAACTTTGCGTATCAGCCCCATTTTCAAAGCAGTGTCTTTCGATATCATCTTCTGTAATCTGCATACTTCCGACGTATCCTTCATGCTAGAGCAGAATTCCCTCCACGTATTTCGTTTCCGAAGACGTAAGGTTCTTTTCAGCTCCCTCTGTCATAATAGGCGCAGTCTAGTGAGCAGAAAAAGTTTTATGCTCAATGGAATAACAACTCGTTCAGCTGCGTTCGTATGCGTTCAGACAACACTTGCCCAACAGTTGCACAACGGTTGCGCCTTCTGCACGTACTTATTATGAGAGGAAAACGCAGCATAAGTAAAATTACATGTTAAATGGTTTTAAATGCTTTCATCGGTAGGTGGGACCATCTACACGCCAAAACGTCATTGACGATTGACTGAATTACGCATTGTTAAAGCTTCGTCTTGCTAGGTCATACAAATAGTGCTTTGTGCTCTATGGCTTGATAGCTAATCGCGAACAATGTGCCACCAACGTGTGCCTAGCAAGACGAACCTTTAACTGAGGAAATCATTTAACGAGTATAATAAAGAAATTAACAGAAATGGATGCTGGACTTCCGAGAATAAAGGTATTTTCAGCCGAGATTCAATGATACTCTTAAGGCGGGAAACCACATTAGGAGGCTCATTTTCACTGATTTTTTGGGATTTTGTTTTGGGTGGAAAGAATTAATTAGAATTCAATCAAATTTTGACATCATTTTATTCATATTTCGAATAACTTTTGTGAATTTTTTTTTGCTAAAAATAACAAAGTTACGCACTGATGTCCGCTGAAGGCCGTAACTAGAGTTCTCCAGTTGCGGGACGTGTAGTGATTCCGATTTTTATCCGAACTCAAAAAGGTTTTAATTTTACATTATTAACTTATTTTCTAAGAATATGGGCTTCAATGCCTTAACTTGACAACAGGTGTCGATAAGTTATGGTCCACAGTCTGTGCCCTTTCCAATCCAACAAACAAAGAGGGAATGTCGCTATTCGATTTGGTGATATTAGGGTAAGCGACCCCGTGCGCTGCGCTAGCTACTTCAATAAGCAATTTATTGAACATCCTACATCTGATAGGCATAAGCGCATAATTCGCAGGAAAATTCACAATCGAGTCGCCGACCACACGCCTTGTTTTACCTCCAATGAAGTAGCTGCAGCTATCAGCGAAAGCGAAAAACTCGAAAGCCATGGGACCTGATGGCATCTCCATGGTGTAATGAACCACCTGTAACGAACCATATTATGGTCTGGTAGTGCTGCTCCCACCGGCAGATCGAAGCAGCACCTGATGAGTAGTGATCTGTTGGTGGTACGAAACCAGAGGCCGAGGGTCCCACTACACCCGGACCCAGGTGCGACCGCGTGGGCGTCTGATCCGTCCGCCAACCATTCCATCCTTATCGACTATTTTTTTCTTTATTCCCCAATTTTACCTCCCCTGTTTGTGTTGTCTTCCCCAGGCCTATGAATTTTTGTTAATACGTAAAGGACATGGGCAACGAGCGGCGAAAACCCCGCCCACATCTCCCGAACTGAGCTACAGCAAGCATAGGCCGCTGCTTAGCTCGTTGAGGAGCCTTTTTCTTCGCCAGATGGCACAGCCCGACCTTAACGGTCATATGCTACCTTAGGCTCCGTCCCCACGCGCATCTTCGGATGCCCACCAATCCGTCCGTTACAATGGTTATGCTCAAAAACCTCGATATACCAGCAATCGAGTAACTTACGGCTACATTCAACCTGTCCATCTTTTCGTTGATCGTTCCTGAGATCTGGAAGAAAGGGAGAGTGATCCCAATTTTGAAGCCAGTCTCCGAACCTATGTGACACACAGTGGAATCACATTCAGACTAGTCAAAATGTCGCTTTCTGCGTCGTAACTGGATGTCTCCTGATGTCTCCCCGAGACCACCTACACAACAAAGACGTTGCCTATCAGAGACCACAACAAGCTGCTTGCGAAGCAACATTTAGTAGGCTGCTACCGGAGGGAACATCCTAACTTCCATCTAATGGACAAGACTCCGCCACCAAGACATGTTCGGCGTGATTTGAGGGAACTTGAACGTGATGTCCAGGCATATAAAAGGAATCCTTTCGACGACGCCGCCTACAAATCTGCCATCACATTACTCCATCAGCAAGAGGTGCATTCATCAATTACGGGATTACAACCGAATCCAGTACTTTTGGCGCAACCACCACCCATAGCACCCGAAGAGAAGAGGTTTCCTAGAGTCACCAGGACGACACTTTCCCAACTTCGATCAGGCTGGTGTTCACGCCTCAACTCTTATCTATCCCGTATTGATGAAAACATCCGAAACATTTGTCCAGCCTGCAACGGAACACCTCATGACGAAGACCACATTTTCACGTGCCCAGCTGCACCCACACAGCTTACCCCAAGATCGTTGTGGGGAAAAGCCCATCGAAGCAGCTATATTCCTTGTCCTTGACACCGAGGAGCTTGAAACGGAATTAAGCATATAACACACACATGCACTGCAACTCTGACCATCGCTACAATAACAACAACTACTACCTGAGGTAGTGCTCCGCCTTAACTGCTGTGCGCTCGAGCCTGTAGACTATACCAGATGAGCGCTCGGTTCTATGGTCATAAAATCTAAATGAATGCGAATTTCGCTTTGAAATTTTGGCAGCGTATTCTTGGATTGTTAAGCTCCGCAAGGTGGAGTACTCTTTCCCCTTCTCTGGAACTTAGCTGTCAATAGACTGCTTTTAGACCTGGAAGGGCTGGGTTGCATGGTGTGTGCGTATGCGGATGACATTGCCATCGCAATATCGGGAAAATTTCCGTGTGTTCTTAGCGAGGTACTGCAGAATGCCCTCTCACTTCTAACCACTTGGGCTGACAACTGTGGTTTAAATATTAATCCGAACAAAACTGAGCTTGTCCTCTTTACAAGGAAGCATATTATACCTCGTTTTGAGCCTCCTGTGTTAAAGGGGACGAGCCTGGTTGTTGCGGATAAGGCAAAATTTCTAGGACTCATTCTAGACAAAAAATTATCGTGGAGGCCGAATATACAGGAGAGGGTGGACAAGGCTACTATTGCACTCTACTCTTGTAAGAGGGCTATAGGTAAAAGCTGGGGCCTTCAACCTAAAATATTGCACTGGCTCTATGTAGCTGTTTTGCGCCCCATACTTACGTTTGGGGTTGTGGTTTGGTGGACTGCTTTGAGTATAGAGGCTAATCGTAGGTTACTGGGAAAAGTGCAAAGATTAGCCAGCATCGCTCTTACTGGGGCTCTTAGGACTACTCCTTCTGCGGCCCTGAACATGCTGCTCAACCTACTCCCTCTTGACACGTTTGGAGAACAGGTGGCCGCGTGTACGGCCATTCGACTACGTGACAGTGGTTATTGGCTTGCTTCAAACTCTGGACACGCTGCTGTTCTCAATAACCCAATTATTCCGGCAACGACTGACTATACGGCTCCAAAATATGCCCTCGATAAGAACTTTGTCAGTCTGATACCATCACGCAGTCAATGGGAAGGGAACGTGCTGCCACTACATAAGTCACTAGAAATATACACAGATGGATCTAAAACGGACGAGGGAGTAGGCGCTGGAATTTTTTGTGATGGGCTGAACCTATGCCTCTCTTTCAATCTCCCCAATTACTGTAGTGTTCTTCAGGCAGAGATTACGGCGATTACAGAAGCCCTGTACTGGTTGGGGCGTCATGTAATATCAGTTAGAGATATAACAATTTTTACAGATAGCCAAGCTGTAATTAAATCTCTCGAACGGGGTTTGATCACGTCAAGGACTATCGCGGAATGTCGCTCTCTGCTTACGGAGATGAGTGAGTTTTTTTAACATTTTCTTATGCTGGATTCCGGGCCACAGTGGTTTCGCTGGTAATTGCAAAGCAGACGAACTTGCCAGGCAGGGTACAACCTACTTAGCTGGTGAAATTCGTCGTAATATCTACATGCCTATCGCTGCCTGCAAACTAGCTATTAAAACCGAAGCAATTATCAAGACCAACTCTATATGGTTAAATGGAAGCACATGTCTTTCAACAAAGTCGCTGTGGCCCAGATTGGATTCTAGCCGATCAGCTAAATTGCTGTCGCTCGGAAGGCAGCATATCAGAGCGGCGGTGGGAGTCATCACTGGGCATTGTGTGATTGGTGAGCACGCCAGGAGGCTTCGCCTTCCCTACAATGATTTCTGTAGGAGCTGCGGTGACGAGGAGGAGGAGGAGTGCGTCTTTCATTTTCTATGTACCTGCCCTGCTTTGTCAATAAGGAGAAGGACTTTTCTGGGAGCCTACTTCTTCACTGAATTGGACGACTTGGCTAATGTTGATATTGGCAAGCTCCATCGTTTCATTTACAGTTCTGGCTGGTTTAGTGATTAGGATGGTCGGGTGTTGAATCCCCGGTGGTAACACAACGGACCCTGCTGCGGTCCATGTGTGCTGTGTTAGGCACAGCAGCCCTTTAACCTAAACCTAAGCTAATAATTTATGCAATAAAAAATTTTTTTTTAACCTCCTAATGCGGTCTCCCCCTTAATGCTATCAACTACTTAATTTTCAACGAGTTAATTACGAAAATAGCGAATATCATAAGTTCTAACGAAGCAACAATAGATGTATTCGCTACAACCGGGGAAAGAGCCATTCCCATACAAAACGACTGACGGGCCTTTGAATCTTTGGTAAATGTAGACGAATTCGAACCTATCTATTTGAATATGAATCAATGAATTCGCCTCCATTTTGTCCCCTTTCTGTATGGTGGCTGTTTGAATTCGCTCGTCGCAAATCAGTAGCGTTCGATTCAGTTTAGATCTTTGTCCGCTTGAAGCGAACACTGGTAATATAAGGTTTCAATTCAAGGTCATTATCGCACATTGTAAGGTAGAAAGTAATTCTACTTTGTTTCACCCATGGATCCTTCATAGCGTAGTTTTTTTTCCCGAGTCAATGAAATCTCAATCTTTCAAATTCCAGTTATTATAATATTAACCATGGCGATTAACCATCCATACATTGTATCGTATTTGAAAACTGCCCAAACGCAGCATAAATTTGCATATCGTGGCGCCAACCAAACCAATGGTTCGTATACCTGTGCAATACATGTCTTCGTCATCGTAGCAAGTTGACTTGTAAAAAAAATATGGTGTGTTTCTATTTTCTTCTTTTCTGCAAAAACTTGATCAAGATCCGGGTCTAGCGGCCTTCCTTGACCTGTTCCCCATCTTGGAGTGAACATGCTCCTCTCCTGTCGTGTGAATACCTTTAGGATGACCAATCTCATACATGAGCTTTGGTCGTCAACAAAAAAGACAGGCAAACTAGTAAACTCTGATCTGTGGCCACTATGCCATGATTCCAATATATCGTTCTCGCTGAGAACGGTCGGTCAAATGTGTGTAATGGATCCGAGCCTACCGTATAAGGAAATTACCACGAACAGCAAATAATTAGGTAGCGGACACTCCATTCTCCTGGAGCAGTAACTCGGTATTCGGTAGCTTACAATGAACGTAGCTAGTGAACTAGTGTTTACCATTTGGTGGATAAATCTACCAATCGTCGCCAATAAATTGAATAATATGGCTGTGTTTTGGCAAACTTTAAAAGAATCAGACAGATTGACAGTGAGCGACAGAGATGTAAGGCAGTGTATATCCGTAAATGAAAGAGAGAGTGTCCCTGTATCTGGCAGGATCTTTAGAGGGAAATGGACCGGAATATTTTCTGGTCCCTAGTTCTTGATTTCTAAACAAAGACACCTACCCGCTCCTCTGCCTCTGCAATTACTATGAGACAGGCAGGTAACGTAAATTGGTTGGCTGTCATTCTGCTCTCGGGTTTCGTATGTGGATGCTTCGGCATGAATGCACATGTCGATTGTACGGATGCGTCAGTCGAATGTGTCTCTATTTTACTTACGGATTCATATAGCTTTGCCATCTCTGTTGCTGAATGTCATTCACCAAATTGGTGCTAAAATATAAGGCTCGCGAAACCCCGACCACTAGAATCATTAAATTTCAGTGGAAACGTGGAACTTGACCACTGATATCTTCAACTTAGTAACTTCTTCGGCATTCTGGTCATTACTGGATGAAGACACATAGTTTGACCTGAACACAAGTTCACCGTCTCATGCACGACCGGTTGTCTCGCCCACAAGATTTCAAATGCATTTTTTTTTATTCATAGAAAATAAATGGAAAGATGCTGGTGAACAAGAAAGATACGACTTGTGATTATATTTTATCGATAAAGAAAAAAAAAATACTTGAGTTGCCAATATTGCTTTGGTTTTTTGTTGAGTGCAACTTTTTATCGTGGGTTAAAAAAATCAATGGGGAGAAAAAGAAAAGTGGGCAAGTTCTGCTTATCGTTCGACGTTAAAAAAACGTCGTTGGCTTGTGATTATATTACGACGTTTTTAATGACGTTTTCTGGACGTCGCGTCCGAACGCCATAGTATAAACGTACGAAGACGTTAGAGGTAGCGTTTTCGAATCCTCTTCCCAGTGCGAGGAAAAAATCAGCAATGTGCGTTGATAAATTTTTTATCGTACTACTAGTAGATTTGTATGCTGATGTGCTTCTCATGTTCACAACTACATAATATTTCACATGTAGAAACAAATCAACAAATATATCCCCATCCTCACCCTTATCCGCATCCTCATCTTTTCATTATCAAATATCCTTATCCTCCTCCGCATTCTCGAGCTCGGACAATTTTTTATCCACACCCTCATCCTCATCCGCAAAACAATATTCCTACTAAACCACCACAACAAAGAGTAATTGCATGTAATTATTAAAAAAGATTCATGAAAAAACGCTGCCGTTACGGTCGTAATATAAACTCTGCCATATAATTGCATGTGTTTATAGTGGACGTCGACGCCGACGTTCGAACGCCAGTCCGCCAACATGCGACGTTAAAAATTTTGGACGCGACGTTCGACGTTTTAACGTCGAACGCTACCGCGCCTAATAACAACGCTCCCATTCATTTCAATGTGTTGCTAGCCATTAATTGCTTCGACGGAAAAAAAACGTCGCCGCCACCGCCATAGTATAAACGTACACTCATGTGTCGGCTAAATGGTCCGGGCGGCTGTTTCGAGATAGAGAGACAACGTGAAATGTTATTGCCTGCGTTCAGAAGTTACCGAAGAGCACGAACTGCTCGCGAGCAGTTCCGGAACTTGTCGATTATGCAGTCTGAGCCTGCCACAGAGAATAACTATGGAGGAGCAATCCGCATATACTCAACACTAAACTACTTGAAGCAATTCCAGTCGTAAAAAGTAGAGAGAGAGACACACGCCCTCCACTGCGCAACACCCGCGCAGTCTATATAAAAGCACAGGAAGCACGTAAGATGTCATCCCCTCTCCTACTTTTCCAATCGGAACAATAACATTCCAGTCTGTCTCTCTGCCGCGGAACACCCGCCCGGTCTATATAGAGCAAAAGAGATGTCAAATTTTCATCCCCCTTCCTACTTCCTCACTTGTGCCGAATTACGTCGTTTCTCTCGCTCTTTTTCACTTCCTCTTATACTCTCTCTTCAAAGGAGCCTGCTGAACGCGACTCTCATTGTCACACACACTTCATACCAAAGTCAAGGAGAAAGAAGAAGAAAAAAAGTGCGAGCGGTGAGCAGAAATATTTCTTGCTCGGTGATCAATTGCTCATGATCAGTTGAGCGGAAGTTGCTCAGTATCTTCTGAACCCACACATTCTTTCCAAGTCTAACTTTGGCAAAGTGTACTTTGAACATGTCAACCGGCCTTAATATCCAAATTGGATCCCGGAGCTGTCAACTTGAACCCCACACTTCACGGATTTTGGCTCGGAGCGGGATCAATTTCGCTTTTCGACGCAAGTGTGTGAACCTTAATCGAGTATGATCCCGAACTTTTGCTGGGCCCTTTAACAGAGAAGGTTGACCGTTATCGGTTTATGGCCAATCCTTACCTGGACCACAGGAGAAAGAAGAAGAACGTTTGTTATGAAAGATTTAAGCAGGTAACAGCCAGCTCAACAGGAAATCGGACATTAAGAACTTGTGAAAGGCAGTGCAAGACACAGAAAAAAACGACAACTCTCACAACTCCCCACGCTATCCAACAATTTGCTTCTGCTCCACATGCCACCAGCCAGCTCCATCAATTGTGGCGAAGATCATCAAGCGACTGCGAGATGAGTGTGGCCAAAAGCCAATTGCTTTTTGCACAGCGTAAACTGCGTAAGTTGATGACCAGCATCGGGCAGTGGAGTGGTCAGCGGAACCATTGGCGACAGGCGACCATCCATCGTAGCACCCGTGGACGGGCAAAAACAGGTGTTTCGCCGCGGCCGCTTGTGTGCGTGTGTGACCAGTGACCACCCCGCGGCCAAAGGGAAGTTCTCACGGCCGTCCACAATCTTTTGCCTGCTGCTGGCCGTGAATCGTCCACGAGTGTGGCCTTCGCTCCACGCATGCTCAATGCTGGGCTGAAAAGGCGCGAATTCCACACTGCTGACGACAGTGACATGTTTCGAGTGACTGTGACGTCCGTTCGCGGTCCAATGAACCGGTGAAAATTTGAAAATACAACGGAGCCGCGTCGAGTCGACGGTTGACTGGCTCTGGCTCTTCTGATACATCCCCCGATGTTTATTTTTACTTAGTTTCGTGTGTGCTTTTACCTGATAATATGAGTCAGCCATTTTGATGCAATCCTTGGTTTCGGACTGGCGTCGCCGTGGGTAGTTGTCGTTGGCTTCGTTCGCCGTTTTGGGGCCGTTTCGATGGCAATCAGTCGTCCTGATGCAGGATTCGTCCGCTGACAACGGTCAACGGTTCTTGCGCGATCCAAGCAATGCTGCACAGTATGCTCCGGGCGGCGCTAGGAGCCCGTCCGTCCAGTTCCAAGACGCAGTGCGTTCTTCTTTTTGCGGTTATTTATAGACGCAGAGACGAACGGCATCCGCATATGAGTCGCCCGTAATCCACTTGTCTTGGCGTGCACGGATCGCAGATGGAACACCGTCTGCGTTTGCACTAAGCAACAGCTTTCGGGGGGCACGCGATTTAGGGACCGAACAGGCGGCGTAATTGGAAAATTGCGCGATCGCGAAACCAATGATCCGACACAGCGGACTGGCACGGTTTGTGTTGTGTGCAAAGGTACTTTTTGTCAAGAAGGGGGAGAAGAGGCAAAGATCGCGAAACAAAAGCGTGCAATAAGATAATGACAAGATGGTTAAAATGTCGCGATCTACAGGGATCAGGGGACGACGAACTCTACTACACAAGACCCCACGCGGAACGGTGAATGCGATTTTTTGTCCCGGCACTGGTTTTTCGAATCGCCCCAAGCAGCGGCGGCGCCACGCACTGTCCACTCCAAATTGTTGTTTCGTTCGCGGGACAGAAGCTGCAGTCGTCGCCGTTTTCCTCTACGTCGTGGACCGGATGCAGTTTGACGCGAATGCACACACTACTCACCGCCACCCACAACAAAATGGACAAGTACACACACGGTCTGCGACCAATTTTCCCGAAACGCGACACACTTAGTGGAAAATTCTTACCCGGCAGAAACGAAAATAAGGAAATAAATAAACTGAAACGTCGCCCGAATGCTAGGCAGAAGACCGAAAGCTCACGGAACACATCAGACGACGACAGTCGACCGTCACACACACGACGACGATGGCATGTTGGTGCTTATGCAGAGCTGCCAATTGGAAAAAGTGAAATGTCACGACCAATCGACCTGTTGCGTCGTGTTTAGTTGGCTACGAATGACCTGACTGGAATTTTGACGTTTTCATATGGGAAACAGGAAGTTGCGTCGTTGATAATTCAAATTTAGGTAGTTCTTATTGGGGGTACGTAGGGTTCACGCGTCGGACTATGAGATAACTCAGTTGCTGAGTACTGATTTCGGGTAAATAACTCGGTTGTTTATCACATACCACTGCACAGAACACTCCGTCACGATCTAGAAAATGAGATGATGCTAACTCACATCCAGGCCATAGTCCAAATTGGACTGTTGCAGGCATTTATTGGTAGTACAAAGTTGAAGTAACCATTCGAAGCTTATATGCTAACGAGACGTCAAGGATATTTAAGGTTATAATCAAATACTTTATTAAAATGAAATTTCGCGCAAATATAACATTTGGGGCCGTTTTCTGGATGTGTGGTTAAACTGGCAGTTAGCTATCTGGGACACTTAACTATACCTAAGCACATGCAACGCCTAAAATATGAAAATGCAGTAGAAAATCCAGCTGATTGATTTCCTTCGCGGAATTCTGCCGCCTGTTCTATCCTGAACCGTCTCTCAGCATTTACGGCTGAGTTGGTTTCAAATTATCTTCCATCGAATGGATTTCCAGAACTCTGTTCTTTATGACCAGTTCGATTGCAAATGTAAACAGTTCTAGCTGTCAACATCTCAGCAGCTCGCATCAGCTGTTTAGAATTACCGTTCAGTAAATTTTTAACTGGAAGATAGATGACATTTAGCTTTTAACGACAGAATAAGTTTTAACTGGACATTGAGAAATCGGCCCTTAGAGTAGTAAAATTATTTAAACAGAACTCTCCACTCCTAATTAGCCCGACAGCAATTCCGCCATCTGTTCCGGCGTCTTCGAGAAAATCGTCTCGGGATTTTCGAATCCACTCGCCGGATCATGGATTCTCTCGTAAATTTGCTTATAAATAGTGACGATAACATTGAACGAACGCTTCTGCACCGTCGATCGATGCGTGCTGCTCAACAACAAGTTGATTTGTGGCAAAAGCAGCACGTCCGGCATATCCAGAAATGCATCCATCTTGCTCATGAAAATCTTCAACAAATTTGCCTCGATCCGAGCCTGGCTGTTCTGCAAAATCGTGTAAATCGGTCCCAGATTGAGATTCGCGACCAGCGACGAAGCCTGCTCCGACGTCAGCGTGTCAATTTGAGCATCCGATTGAGCCTGTAAACGTTCCAGACGCTCGTCCATGAACTCGAACATGGCGAGCGTTGTTTGCATGTGATACAAACAGTTCAGCATGTACACGGCCATGTCGATGGTGGGCAAATGCGATGCCGCCTCTGTTACGGACTGAAGTAGCGGATCAATGACGCACGAAACAATTTTCGTAATGTCCGATTGTCGACCCTCGACCATGCTCGCGACCGACAGAATTTCTTTGAGGATGTTCAACAGGCGACCGACACTTGCGGGTGGCACAAGATCGCGCTGCGGAGGATCCAGGCCCATTGATTGCGTCGTTGGTCGTTGCAGAATGTTCCGGACTTGTGCCGAGAGGGCATTCAAGTAGGACTGCTCGCTGTAGTTGCGCAGTTCAGTGAGACATTGCTCGAGATTGCCTCCCTTGACGACCTGTAGCGTAAAAGCGTTGGATGATCATTCGGAAACAGTGATTCAAGGGGACTTACATGATTTATAATGTTCTGATAAAACCGCAGCAGATTGGAGATGGCGAATAGGATGATGGTGTCCTTTTCGCTGTTAAGAATGGTCTCCACTCTGATTTTCAGCGGATGACACACCCCGTCGGCGATGTTGGCGAGGGCGGTCTGCGTCTGGCTCGACAGGTCTGCAAAACAAGAAAATTCTTATTTCAATTGAGTTTGGCGAATGTTTCAACTTGGCTCAGACCATTTTTATCGCACAATTTGATGAGCAGCAGAAGATTCTCCTTCTCAGTGGGAATGGCTTGATGCAGCCAGGCGAACATATCGCCAATGTACCGCTTCGGGTCGTGAGCATGCATCTCAATGGGTTTGGGATTCCCTCCAGGTCCGCCGACGGTTAGAGCGTCAATGAAAGAGCGAACGAGAACCGATCGCCGTGCGGTAGAATATTCGTCGATTACATACCTAAAAAGAAATTCAATTATCCACTTTTTACACGCTAAACGCTCCCTTGCCATTCCAACTGACTTGAACAGCACCGGTCGATCCTGCAGTCTACTCATCGCCTGCACCACCAACGGTCCAATATCGTGTGAATCCACATTCCTACAGTGACTCTGCGTCCAGCGGTACAACCGCTCCAATGCGCCTTCCTGATGCAGTGTCATCTCCTCCATAATGTCCAGCGCGGCAGTCTGATAGCCACTCTGCATTAAGATCCGACAATCGGCATGAATGGCCTGCACGCGATCCAAAACCGTGAAAAACTCGGGCGTGATGGGTGCATCCTTTGTAGCCCCGTACAACATCTGGTGCTCCGCCACACTCAGCTGGAATCGGGACAAGAACGCCCCGGCAATCTGCTGATGGATTCCCAGCTTGTTGCTCTCCGCCTGCAACGAATTCGTCTGTTGGATGAGGTCGTGGGTCAGTGCCTGCGAGCTCCGCAGATTCTCCTTCATGCAGTTCACCGACTTGGCCATTGCATCGATTTCATTGCAAATCGAGTCCAGCGACAGCTTCACATCGCGAAATGCATCCAAGAAACTCTCATTTATTGCTACGCTACGCTTCTCGATTTGACTGCGCAGATTGCGACGAGTTTGCAGGGTGTTTTCCGTGAAAAATGTCGACAAGTCGGTGAGGGCCTCGAGCGTGTCCTGAAATGTATTCCGGGGGCGTTGTAGGTATTGTGAATGAGCCGGCAACTGAAAAATGTACCTTATCTGTGTCGAGACGTGTCTCGAGGATTTTATTCAGACGTTTCTGTATTGGATCACTCTCAGTTGACGTGGAGTCCTTCATATCTTACACCGACCTATTATTTACAAATCACCACGAAACAGCTGTTTTTTGACACTTTTGACAAGTGAGGTGTTCGTGGAAATAACGTTCCAATTTTCCAATTTGGAAAGTGTTGATATAATGGAAATCAGGAATGGAATACCATTGGCGGGAAACGCGTTTTGAATGGTCGGTGTGGCAATGGTTGCTTTTGAACTCTCTGAAAATCAGAAACTTAATAAATGATAGTAGGTTAATGTTCAGCGAGCTTGCATGGAATTTGTCTTCAGGAGGCTTCCAGAAGTAGTGGCATTTAAAAAAAAAGTTATTTCCAAAATAGTCCGCCACAGTACGTAGTCGCGGCCAATTCCATTTTGTCTATAGTCTTGCATAAAACACCCTGGCGGCCGCCAATACGTTTTTACGTATTGTTGCTATTTAACACTGACAACACAAAACATAGACAAAATTTGACTCCGTTAAGTTTTGACCAAGTTGAATATCCAACTTGGACTGTAGTGGATTCCGGAGCTCTCAAAATGAACCCCACACACTACGAATTTACGAAGAGGTTAGTACTAGCCTCGGTTGTGCTTGTGCGTGTTCATGTGTGGCGACCTTAAAAGGCTGATACTAACCTCTCCATGTATTACGCGGCGTTCTACACGACACTTGAAGTTCCCTTCTCAAAAGAACGGTTTTCAAGCAAAATAAAATGCAAAGTGATTGTTTTCGCGTTAGTACTCATAATTATGTGGAGACTGAGACTTTTTTCTTCGAACGAAATGTGTTAGTATTGAGAGATCGGAAATTTTTGATCAACGAAATTTATCACAGTTTTTATATGAGATTTCGCAAGAAAAGACGAACATAGGAAACTAATTTTCGCGCGTTCTATCAATTTTTACGAGGTCGATGGTAGCTCACGACCAAAGTGGTTGTCGTGTGTGTCGAGCTTGAGGGAGAAGAACATCGACATCGGGCTCGTCCAGGAGCAGGAACCAGGGAGGTCCAGAGCCTCGAAGTCAAAAACCTTATTTGATTGCAACACTAGCGAAGATAGACCTAGGAGCTGTATGCAATCAGACACATCAAAACTTTCCTGAGCCCGCGACCTGTGCACGGTGGACCTTATCGTGATAGAGATGGAAAAGACCTATGGAGAAGCGCTCTGTATCTTCTCCCGCTACATGGCCCCACGACAGACCCGCACTAACCGAGGAACTACTCCACCTAAGGGCCGGTTGACACGTTCAAAGTACACTTTGGCAAAGTACGTTGACAACCTACTTTGAAGTTACTTTGAACGTATCAACCCCCTTCAAAGTGCTTTGAAGTCTCTAGCGTCCTATCAAAGCAAAGTAGGATGGTGCTCAACTTTCCATCAAATTATTGATTGTAAATCGACAAGTTCACAGAAAACAGTTGTTGGGGCGGGAAATAGTGAGTTGTTGGTGGTTTTTATTCAATTTACGGTGGTCTGAACAATGCGTTTTGGTATAAATTCCCTAGAAATGCTAAATCCAGCGTTTTTTGCAAGTGGCAAAGTGGTAATTCACAATGGTGGATATTCTTGCCAAGTCATACTTTGACAAAGTGTACTTTGAGCATGTCAACCGGCCTTAACCCAAGAGGTGGCCACAAGGAAATCAAGCCTGCTTGTCTATTTCCGACGTCAACGTTAGGCACGCTCTGTGGAGTAGCTCCATGACGAACGATAGAGGTGAGCAATTTTTTGATTATATTGCCTTACGGGCTTCTGTTTTGACTCTGATATTTTATATACATATGTATATGTATTTCGGTCCAAAGGTTGGTATAAAATGCACAAATATTAGCATAAAATGGTGTAGAACATATGTATTATGATTTCTTTTTGGCATATATTTGGAATCAGCGTGAATTATGATGTTTTTAGCGCACCATCCGCCATTTTTTACATCACCCTGTCGATACTTTGCGCGGTGTTGTTCTTGTGGATGTAGATGGATCACTACAGGAGGTGTCATTAAGGGTTCCTCTATCCAATAGTAGGCTATTAGCTGTTTAACTATTAGTTCGTTACAAACGAACAAAGGCCTATTCCCACATAAAACGACTGACCGGTCTATCATCCAGGTCTCGTATTGAATCACATCCTGGATCAGAGTTGAAAGTGAACTGGCTGAACGTCAACTTGTTGCTCGATAATTCACGCTTTATATTTGAGTCGCCCTCTCGCCATGCAGCGAATTATCTGTATGGTCGTTGTTTGAATTCGCTCGCCGCAGATGCTTGTATTGAACACGGCTATCATCACTTTAACCCTTTAATGCCCAAGTTTTCTTTTTTCGGCAAAATAATTATATATTGCAGAGGAGACAATTCTGAACAACTTTTGCTCTACGACTTTTTATATAACTCACCTGGGTATGTGACAGGTAACTTCAGGTAATGCGTGCCCAATAGGGCACGCTGGTCATAACTCACAAAAAAAATCAAAAGGTGTGTTTGTATGGAAGAAATTTTTTTATATAAATATACATATATTATATTATTTAAATAAACGAAGAAAGTTGTATGAAAATTATTAGAAAAAACGAAATTTTGATGAAAAAGCATTGGCGGCGCATATCAGGTCGTGTGAAATTCCATGAAACAGTTCTTTTGACTGCTGAGGCACAGATAAACTTGACATTTCCGGCAAACAAATCGAGTTCGTGAGTCGCAGTCAGGTTTTTTGCATCGATGTCGAGTTGTAGCGTGCTCCGGCAAGTGTCCGATTGTATCTAGTCGTACATCCTTCGGTGGCAAAGGAGCAGCATTCACTCGACCCCGCTTGGCTTCCGATTCCAAATTCGATGGGCGGCCAGGTTTTCGTACCAACGGTATGCCGGATTTCGTAAGACAAGTGGCCACTTCCATGATAAATTCGTACAATTTTAGTGGCTTCGTAGTTTGTACCGTACAATCGAAGTGGCGTCGATAACATCCAAGCGTTGATGATGGCCATATCGCACATGTGATAGAAGAGGCGGTGTGTCCATTTGCGTGATTTGTCGCGGATGCGACATCGATCCAAGCACGCGTCCATTAGATCGACGCCGCCCATGTATTTGTTGTATTCGTGTATGACGTTGGGGCACTCAACTGATTCCACCGATTTCGACTTTTTGTTGAAACGCCGAACAGCTGGAGCTGTTGTCGCTGCCGTTTCATCGGACGATAAATATGGTTTGATTCCAGCCATCGTGGAAGCCATATTCACAACTTTGTTGTCGTTCCATACGACTATGGAAACATCGATGCCGTTGAACGAAGCCACATATTCAATGCTATCACCACGATTATCGAACTTTTGCGGAAGCTTGCACTGTGGAATGCGCTGGCGGCGAATCGTTCCAAGCGAGTATATGCCTTGAGTGCGAAGGTAAACAAGAAGCGGAATGGATGTGTCTCTCTCAATTGCCCTAACCCCTTCTGTGGCCAAGTGGCTCAGTTGACGATTCTCGGCATAAACTGGTTTCGGAGAATGCAGTTGCCAGCATGCACCTCCTGCACATCCATGGCCACGAACTTCGTCGTGGACGGGATTCGAACCCGAAACGCCGGTAGTCAAACATGAGACTGACGCCTCAACACACTGCGCCACCGGTCGCCCCAAGTAGTAGTTATCGAAAAATATGGTGTGCCCAACAAAGCGTGGGATGTCGCGAGCCAAACGAACAACTATATTGGCTGAAGCGCCTAAATTGGGTTCACCATCACGACGGTGATCGTCATCACCCGAATATATCTCAAAACAATAACAAAAGCCACTGTTGGCACATAGTAGGAAGAGCTTATCGCCCCATGGGTGAGGCTTATCTGGCATGTATTGTTTGAGATAATGGGCAATCTTGGTGGCACACATCTGCTCATCAACGCATAGCCTTCCTTTCATTGGAACTTTTTTGAAGTTTCGATTCAACGCATCTATCAACGGGCGCAATTTGTATAGCCGGTCGTATGTTTGATCGTTTTGTGGAATTGGACCGAGAGTTTCGATGTTATGTTGTCGCATCTCAAGACGGTTTCTCAACCGCTGGCTTCGCGCAATCGGCTCTGTCGATGTTGACGGCTCTGCGCTCGAAGTCGTTGCCTGTTCGTTCGATGGCTGTTGTGCAGTCGATGGCCGATTTCGATTTCTCGGTTGATTCGCATTGTCATTGAAGTGGAGGTTGCGACGAATCTTTCCGTATCGATTTCGTGGCATGCTTTCGCTTATGGGTTTGAAAAAGGTAGCATCACTCCAGTACATTCGTGAGCTAGGATATCTGACCACCGACATGAAATAGTTGATTCCGAGGAACCGTTTCATTTCATCTGGTGTTGTTTTCAGCCCTTCGGATTGCATTCGATCCAAATAACCCATTGCCGCTGCTTCTTGAACCGAATACAAATTGCTTTGTTGAACCAGATTTGAAATGATGTCATCGGTCATGAAAAACGAAAAAAACTCGAACGGTGTGCTCAATGCCATGATTTCAGGTGTGAGTGTATTCTTTCCGCGAAATTGAACCCAAGCTTTATTCAATTGCAAATTATTTTTGCGCCATAATGGTTTCTTGAAAACATCGCTGTCTTTATCCACCGTTACGGTTTCAAACATTGCCGCATATTGGGCCCAGCGCGAAGCGTCGCCAACAATCAACGGCTCATCATCACCTAACCATGATGAAAACATCAATCAAAACATGAATCAAAACAATCGAAGCTCATTTTTACCTTGATTCGATTCAACCGGTTCATTATTTACAGTGACACTTTTTTCAGCAGTCAATTCAACATCGGCAACTGGAAATAAATGAAAAAATTCATTCAACACACAATACAAAAAAAAAAAAACAAATCAAATTTTACTTTGATTCAATGCTTCATTGCCACTGCTAGCTACAGCAGCGTAGCTAGCAACGTGCGGAACATCTGCTTCGTCAGCGGAAGCTGCAATATTACGTGTCTTTTGACATGAGGGCACACCAAAGTCGTCACCATCATCGTCACGATTCATTCGTAGAGAAGCTTCGAAGTCAAATTCCGAATCTATGTCACTATCGTCTCCGGAAAAATCGCCGGCCTCACTATCGGACCATGCTTGTTGATTCACGTATGCTGCCAACTCTTCTTCGTTGCGAAAATCGTTTTTGCGCGGCATTCTAAATAATAAACCGAAAAAAAAAACAAAGCAAAAATAACGGTAGCAAACTTTTTCACATATGCGCACACATAACACATTTTATGGCCTGAGTGACCAGCATGCCATTTTGGGCACGAACAAAAAATCCGAAAAAAATGATGAAATTTTGTTAAATTGTTTATTTTGAACACTCACAGCACTTTCTAGACATAATAATAAACACGAAAATAATTTTTTCAGCGTCGGATTCGACCGATTTACCACAAATATGTATATGTGAAAATCGCAAATTCACAAAAAATGCGTATTGTCGTCCGGCGCAAACTCAACTGAATTTCAAGCTTTCAAATGCAGTTGGTTTCAAGCGACAACCGGTGCAAACTATGTCACTTGCATCGTAGAACGTATTAGAACTAATTGCACGTAGTTTGAAATATTTTCGTTGGACAAACTTTTTGTTCAAAGAGTGCGTGCCCAAAATAGACATGTGGGCATTTAAGGGTTAAATTGTGCCTTAGGCTTTCTACTCACGGGTCGGTTCGGCCTTGACTGGAGCTCTGCACGACTGTGGCTCGTAATCAGCACGATATTGTTTTCTCCGCTGATGGTCGGTGCAACTACAATTTGCTATCGATCTCGTTTAAAGGGCCTCCCACATGAACATAACGACCGAGCCATCATCACACAGAAATCATTACTCAACGATCACTATACCAACCCATTATTGCCTTACCATCAATATTCAATTCAATGCCGTGCCAAGGCAATGTGAAATTCAATTCCATCCAAAGTAGGATGATGCATATTGTTAAATAATAACTAATTAGCCATTCGTTCCATTATAGTCCATGGTTAATATTAATGGATTCCAACAGATTATTTGTCCATTAACCTTACATTATGAAAATGCTTGTATATGTACCTACGAGTACATAGTTCTACACAAACAGGCGAGTTCTTTTGCAGCTATCCAGGTCAAGGGTAGTTACCCCGAGCTTTTCTGCAAAAAAAAAAAAAAAAAAAACTGATCCATACAGGGTAAAAGATGGCAATGATCTGATCCATACAGGGTAAAAGCATGCATTTAACATGAAATGAATTTTGTCTCAGATAAAGTTTGGATTTTAAGTGGTGGGATAATTCCACTGTTTCAAAAATATTAAAAAGAAACTTGTAATGAACCACCTGTAATGAACCATATTACGGTCTGGTAGTGCTGCTCCCACCGGCAGATCGAAGCAGCACCTGATGAGTAGTGATCTGTTGGTGGTACGAAACCAGAGGCCGAGGGTCGCATTACACCCGGACCCAGATTCGACCGCTTGGGCGTGTGATCCGTCCGCTAACCATTTCACCCTTATCGACTATTTTTTTTCATTCCCCATTTTCACCTCCCCTGTTTGTGTTGTCTTCCCCAGGCCTATGAATTTTTGGTAATACGTAAAGGACAGGGGCAATGAGCGGCGAAAATTCCTCCCACATCTCCCGAACTGAGCCACAGTAAGCTTAGCTCGTTGAGGGGCCTTTTTATTCGCTAGATGGCACGGCCCGACCTTCACGGTCATTATGCTACCTTAGGCTCCGTCCCCACGGGCATCTTCGGATGCCCACCAAACCGTCCGTTACAACTTTTAAACGATTGCTTCAAAAGAGAGAGATAAAAGGAAATGAAATTGTCCGAGAGTAATGAAGTAATTTGGTCAAGGGTGAAGTATGAGGGGAATGAGTCGAGATTGCTTTGCATTATTTGGTGGGGCCAGCTCGGTGTGATATACTACGAGCTACGGAAACTGAATGATTCTTCGCTGGTTTATATTGTACAACAAAGTTCAATACAAATTATAGTATTACTCTTTCCAGAGCTTGCACTGAAAATTGGTTGAATGCCTTAACGCTGTCAATTTCAGGTTCGAAATGTATTTTTTTAAAATATGGTGACATTTTGATTTACATTCGCATATCTGTAATTCCAGAAAACATTGACTTTTCGTTCAATAACCCACAAATAGCGGTTGTCATTAATGTGAGAATATTCTACATATAACTAAAAATAACACAAAGGATGGAAAATACGTATGCATGTCTATATATAACCACAACCACAAATCCTATGAATGATGGATACGAGTATATTCCCACTATAACTTGATTTCAAGGCGACAGATAACAGCTACTTTACCTGTCACTCCTCACAGTTCGGAACATTTTTGTGTGTCTATAAGGAAGCGTTCCTTACGCCTCCATTCCAACGCTTGTCTATACCTATAAAGGATGATTGCTATTGCCTACTCCTGCCAAAGACACAAATCGATATTTCCAAATTACCCCGAAAATGTACTCTCGTGGTGTTATTGAATCGTTCGATACCATGTTAGCTGTTCAGAGTCCTTTTTCTTGTGCGGCTTTTGTCTTCTCCATGGTTCGGCTGGAACACAAATTTTCGAGATTTATCGCTGTCTGAAATACAATACTCTACCTATGTAACCAATGTTTCCTTATAGATATAGGTACATTGTCCTATACACTTTTTGGTAAGTGGCTGTGTATCTGTACGTGCACTCGTACGGTGTATTTATTTGCTACGGAGTTACTCGTCCTTGCAGATGTGTAAAATACATTACATTATAACATGATGTATGTACTATATATACATGATCGAAGATTTTCGGAAAAAAAAATAGAATTTAAGTTGTCCTGAATGGGATTTTGTTTACATTCCATAATAAAATGTTTTAGAATGTTCGCAAATACTCGTAGCGAGCCAGTCCTTTCAACTGCCAGAATTTCCACACAATTTTCCTGTCGGAATTTAAAAACGAAAATGTTCGGATATTTATCCTGGTTAATCTTTTTTGTTTGTTTGCAAAATACATGCATACTTCAAATCTTTTTGAGATTGATTTATCGCTGTATGCTAAGAAGGAAAACTGTGTCTGCTCTTAAATTTAGGAAAAAGTTCAACGAAGGGTGAATTATTTATTTTTAATTTTTTTTTTGTATCTTAGTGATATAGTATATGCCAAATCTACATGTAGGGGTACTTGACATGGGAAGCATCGATACATGGAAATCTGGGTTCTCTATAATCAGGGATGTTTGCACTGAAACCTATCCCATAAGCCGGTTTCTGTGAAAAAATTAAATACGTGCTAAAGGTCAGTGTTCCTCATGACGATCCATACGACGACAGCCCAGCTATCTCAGCTCAGCGATCAGCACTGAGGACTATTTGTGTGTAATGTCTATTGAGGTGTGTTCCTCCAAACAACTGCGACTACACTCACCAACGAGTATCGCATGGCTTGGTCAGTCGCATTGCAGGAGGAAGGATATCGTCGCCATCGTATTTGGGCCTCGCAATCGCTGTTGTGCATGTCGGCTGACTGAGGTAGACGCAGTGCATTGGCAAGAAAAATGTATGGTGTATGATTTGCCGAGTGCTTGTGCATGCGCGGGTAGACCTGTTCGGTCCTAAGATTTGTAGACCGGTTTTAGGTTTTTATGAAAACCGGTTTTCCTAGCGGACAACCGAATCATTAAAAAAACCTTCTTATGGTCAAAAAACCGGTTTAAAACCGACTCATTAAAAAACCGATTCACTAAAAGACCGACCGAAAACCGACTTGTTAAAAAGACTCATTAAAAAACCGATTGAACAAAAGACCGACCGAAAACCGACTTGTTAAAAAGACTCATTAAAAAACCGATTCACCAAAAGACCGACCGAAAACCGACTTGTTAAAAACCGACCGACTCGGACGAGTTAAAAACCGACTTATTAATTAAAACCGTTGAGGAAATGGAGTATTTTTGTGTGGACAGTACAGGATGGAAGTATTCAAGAAAAGGTTTTAGCTTTTGATTTGAGTGTGATTTGGTATGTGGTATATCCACACATTTGGTCGACAAGAGGCATGCGTTCAAAGTTAAATAGATATGAACAATATACCCATTGAAAGGTTGAATTGAATTGAGAAAAAAAATGTCGGAACTGATGATTGTGAGTAATAAAATATGAAAGTGTACTGTACGTGGTTATCAGTGCACCTGTTAGAAAAATTGGCATTATGATATGGCGGGCGAGACTCATGTATTCTAAATATTGTAGTACAGGTGTTAAAGGAGTATTCTATTCTAAAGAAGCCCCTAAACGATCAAGCCGGTTGATCAAAATTTTGCGTCAATCGATTGGATCAAGCGTGATTGATTGTCTAGGGACCGATTTTATGTCAAGCGTGGACGGTGATTGATAGAAAGTTTGATTGACTCAAGCGATTGACGAGGGTGCTTCACCGTCTAGGCGAATTTTGATGAAGCATTGCGTCAGTCACTCGCCAGCAGCCAGTGCTCTGGAGAATCTGAAAGTTCTGAAAATTCTGAAAAAACAACAGTGTCATGTAACTGAAAGTTCTGAGCGCGAGTTTATCAGCCTGATGACAAACTTATCGGACAATCCCCATGAAAACAGGGTGGTCATTCTGGGGTGGGCAACCTCAAAATTTTTTTTTCTTTCTTTTTTGACTTCAGATTTGGAAACAGCGACCCAAAATTACCTTATAGTTCCAATCTTAACTTTGAACGCATGCCTCTTGTCGACCAAATGTGTGGATATACCACATACCAAATCACACTCAAATCAAAAGCTAAAACCTTTTCTTGAATACTTCCGTCCTGTACTGTCCACACAAAAATACTCCATTTCCTCAACGGTTTTAATTAATAAGTCGGTTTTTAACTCGTCCGAGTCGGTCGGTTTTTAACAAGTCGGTTTTCGGTCGGTTTTTTGGTGAATCGGTCTTTTAATGAGTTTTTTTTAACAAGTCGGTTTTCGGTCGGTCTTTTGGTGAATCGGTTTTTTAATGAGTCTTTTTAACAAGTCGGTTTTCGGTCGGTCTTTTAGTGAATCGGTTTTTTAATGAGTCGGTTTTAAACCGGTTTTTTTGACCATAAGAAGGTTTTTTTAATGATTCGGTTTTTTCGAAACCGGTTTTTGGGAATCTTGGGACCGGGCCTAACAGAAGACCGGTTTTAAACCGGTGGACCGGTTTTAGGAACAGGCCTATGCGCGGGGACTGCTTATTGTGCGGTACTTGCGTTGTACATGGCAGACAAGTCCCTGTCGTATATTTTACCCATGTGATGGTGATATTATTGCTTATACTTGAAACACACAGCGTGTACGATCGTCGATGAACTGATATCGTTGGTGAGCTGCCGTCGCATTGGTCGCCCCGTGGAGCACAGATCTTAGGACTACCACGAGACAAAAATGTAATTTTTAGAAAATATTTTTAAGGCCTGCATACGGTGTTGTTTGTTTAAAGATTTCGCTTTTCATCCCCTCATTTGAGAAGATGATGGAAGATACGCCATTAAGAGTCCTACAACTTTTCTCAGCGACTACAAAAACTATAGATTTAACACTATCATTCATCATCATCGTGGCCCAACAGCCCGACTTGAGGCTCTGGCCGCCTGGATCGTCCTCCAATTATCTCGGTCACGTGACTGCGTCCTCCAATCCTGGAAGCCCAGTAGTGGCCTGGCGCCAGCATATACTGAGCTCTTCTAACGAGATCTCGGTCGTCTAGGCAGTCTCGCTCCGTCCACTCGTTCTGCGTTCATTACACTCTTTGGCATGCGATCATCGCCCATTCGTTGTACATGCCCTGCCCATTGAAGTAGTTGTATAATGGTTTGACGATTTTGGACGGCGCTCATATAGTTGCGGCCTGCTGCAATCTGTTTGGGAAAGTACAAAGGCTGGCTGCGCTGGCCGCAAAGGGGCTTTTCGAACCAATCCGTCAGGTGAATGGGATATACTGCTCGGTTTGCTTCCACTGGATATTGATGGCGAATTATTCAGGATGACGCAACTGTTAGTACGTTCACCTTGTATGCATTGGGCCCTGGTTCGATTCCTACTGAATGGAGTAGTCTTCGATAAAAAAATGGGATTTACGTGTCGGACTTTGAACCCACTCAGCTGCTAAATGAGTACCCATTTGAAGTAAATAACTCGGTTGAGCTGATGCTAACTCATCTCGAGGCCTTTATCCCAAATTGGACCGCTGTGCCTGTATTTATTTTAACTGGTGGCAAACACGCCTTCGTCAAACTGGCCAGTGGCGTTTACTGTTGATTGTACATTCCGATATTGTGGGCAACCTCCATTTTCCCTTGGAGACTGACTATAAATCCCCTAAACACGTTTTCGGTATGAACTATACCTGATTCCCTCGTAAAACCTATGGGCAGATAATAGTCCCCCACTCAATGGTCAGCTGATGGCTCCAAAATATTGTAGATGACGGGGTTGGAGCGGATATACACTCGGAGGAATTTAGGACTAACTTACCTTTTTGTCTTCCCGACTTTTGTAGTGTCCTGCTCTTGGGATAAGGAGAGGAAAACGTTTTCCGAAAAATACCTGCAAAGGACATACTGACCATTGTTACGCTGGTGAAAGATATTTTTGGTATAATACATACCCTCATTCATGGAAACAGTGCCGAGCCTAATTCTGAGGCCCTAACCAGATTGAACGCAGAATGCAGCAGCAGCGGCAGAAGCAACAACAACAGCTAGATCTGTCATCGCCGCTGTGTCACCGCGACAGATCTACCTGTTGTTGTTGTTTCTGCCGCTGCGTTCAATCTGGTTAGGGTCTGATTGGCACTTTTCGCCAGCAAATTTTCACTCCTGTTCTATTCCGTTTGTTTCACTTGACAAAGTAGCATCCATTGTCATCTCATGTGAAGAGATTTATTTTTTAGATAGCAAACATTCCGTGCTGTTGTGTTCTATTTATAATCGACATACGTGAATGCGCTAATTTTAGCATCAACCACTCCTCTTCCCATACGATACCCTTGCACAATATTGGCCTACGCGAATGTATGTTTACCTCAGGACAATTGCATTATCTCTCACTATACGAGTGTATGGAGTGCGAAGGGACCACGAAAGTCACTACCTAAACTCTTCTCCTTTCCACTTAATGTGGGTTGGGGATGAGAAGGAGTACTTGACACGGAAAACTTCAGACGGCAGATGTGAAGTACCTACATTCAAGTATCAATCTTCATTGGCTTCCGGCCAAAGTTCAGATTTATTGATGTCATCTCGAGCTCCAGTGTGAGTGTACATCGGTTCATGCTCATCGTAGGTGAGGCAATCTCTTCAATTATGTAATTATATGTGTTTTCTCGTGTGAAGGACGATTCGATATTTTATGATAACTGAAATCGATAATCCCATTCTAATTGCTTCTTAACCGGCAAAGGGAGTCATTTTCCGTTGGGTAATACATAACAGACTATACATTAAAAACGCAGTTATTGATAACGGGCATTGAATGAATGTGTCGTTATTAGGGCCAATCCGTTCCTCCTTTTGTCAGTTCCAATTTCCAGTGAACTCTTGCGTGACGACTGTTTTCGGCGAGAACGAAGGAGCAACCGGCACCGAGAGCAACCAAAACAACAACTAGACCATGTGCTAGGACTTCCAGTGCGCATGCAATTTTGTAAGTCACTGTACAACTAGCAGGATTTAGTTGGTGAAAAGGACGTGTCGGTTGACGGAAAGGTAGTTGCTTTCACGCGCTCCTCGCGACAACTCCACTGAAACGTGTTACCCGGCCCAGTCCTGTCGTGTGTTCACCACTTTAGCTCTGAATCAACGTACTATTGATTGAATCGAGTCTTGAGTATAACGGCAGATAGTGCAACTGTTGGTGTAACTATATACATAGTTGGATCCACGGTCAATCCGAGAATTATTGCTGGACAATAATTGCATGTGGATGACCTCTCCATTGATTCAGTGTACCAGAAAGGCTCCTCATTTAGTTGTGTGTTAGTATTGAGGTTGCGATAGTGAAGTTTTAATATAGATCGAGTGCAACGGTAAAAGGTGTTATCATCTCAATTGAATCGGTGACAAGTGCTAGAAATTCGTAGAAGCTTAATTCTGTGTTCGGTTAGCCGAAAAAAAAAGAAAAGTTCTGTGCAATAGGTTTGTTTTGAGAAGTTTCGAATAAAGTGCGAGATCTTTGTAATTTTGTGTTTTGTGCGGTAACGAAAGGCGGAATATTGGACAAGCTGTGGGCACGCTTACGTCAGCCACGGGGCCCCCGGGCCAGTGGCGGTAAAGATTTATTTCAGTTCGATGGAATCCGATCGTATTCGGCCGGCGATGGAAACGGTACCTCTGACGAAAGTACCGACGAGGTTTTCATTACCGTAACACCGGCTGAGCCTACAATCAGGATGTCAACATACGCACCGCCGCGATACCGATTTCGCGATTTACTACTCGGCGATTTCGCGTTCAACGATGATGGCGAAAGGTGAGTTCTTCCAAAGTTTTGACTGAAACAATAAAGTGCTTAATTCTTTATTAACGTTATCTTGCAAGATTAGTGGTTAGTGTATTGGACGTTGAAAGAGACTGTACCGAGTTCAATTCTTATGATGCTCAACTTTTTTTTTAAATAAAATTGTATAGGTAATGTGAATATGAATCTCTTTCTTAATGAGGGCCAGTCTTGACTTTTTGATTGTTCACCATTATCATCTTCATCATCATCATCGTGGCGCGACAGCCCGACGTCGGGCCTTGGCCGCCTGGATCATTGTCCTCCAATTATCTCGGTCACGTGACCGCGTCCTCCAATTTTGGAAGCCCAGTAGCTGCGGGGCGTCCACACCTACTGAGCTCTCCCAACGAGATCTCGGTCGTCCTCGCAGTCTCGCTCCGTCGACTCGTTCTGCATTCATTACTCTCTTAGGCATGCGATCATCGTCCATTCTTTATACATGCCCTGCCCATTGAAGTCGTTGTAGTTTGACGACTTGCAGCTCATCGTACAGTTCATACAACTCATGGTTGTACCGGCTGCGCCATCCATCTCGATCGCAAACAGCCCCGAAAATTCGCCTTAGAACATTACGTTCAAATGTGTCTAGCGTGTTTCTGGAGGCTTCAGTTAGGGTCCATGCTTCGCAGCCATAGCATAGTACTGGTCGTATAATGGTTTTGTACACGCGGAGCTTCGTGTTTCTGTGCACATGCTTCGATTTCATTATGGGAAGAACCGTGAAAAAAGTCTTATTAGCTAACTGTATCCATCGCTTGATTTCGTCAGTTTCGTTGGCATCCCTTGACAAATTGCAACCCAGGTAAATAAAGTTGTTCACGAACTCGATGTTGAGGTCCCCCAGATTGATGCTCGGTTGTGCAGGTGTCCTTGTCGTCGATTGCATCATTATTTTAGTTTTACCCTTGTTAATACGTAGTTCAATTTCTTTTGCAGCGGTATCGAGCGTATGCAGAAGTTCTTCTGCGTCAGCCAATCTTCGGGACATTATGTTGATGTCGTTGGCGTACGCTGCTAATTGTGTCGACTTGATGAGTAGCGTCTTGCTGTTGTCCATATTCATGGCCCGAATAACGTATTCCAGTGCTAGGTTGAAGAGCGTCGGTGCCAGTCCATCGCCCTGTTTCAAACCAGTGCGTGTTTCAAATAGATCAGTAAGTCTATTCTGGATCCTGACTTGTGAGACGGAGTTTGTCATCGTCATCTTTGTCAGTCGTACTAATATTGCCGGTATACCAAATTGCAGCATGATGTTGTACAGTACTCCACGATCGATACTGTCGTATGCCTGCTTGAAGTCGACAAAGATTTGGTATACGTTTACGTTGTATTTCCAGCACTTCTGAAGTATCAGTTTGACTGTGAAGTGCTGATCGGTTGTGGAGCGACCAGGTCTGAAACCGCTTTGATATTCGCCAATGATTCGTTCTGCGTACGGTTTTATTCTATTTTCCAGAATTTTTGTCAAAATTTTATAGGACGTACAAACTAGTGATATGCCCATGTAATTCTCACGCCGCAGTTTATCTCCCTTTTTGTGAATTGGCCAGATGATGCTTATGCGCCAGTATGGCATCAACTAGACTCGTTCCACCGAATTTTAGCAGTTCAGCTGGAATCTCGTCAGCGCCCGGCGCTTTATTTCGTTTTAGTGACCGCAATGCGAGATCAACTTCCTCTACTGTCGGGGGTTGAATGGGTGGGCCTAGATCAACAATATCGTCGAGAGCTTCTTGTGTGGGGATGTTAGATGGCAGGTTCAGAAGCTCTTCAAAATAAGAGGCCCATCGTTTGTTAATGCCATCGGTGTCGCTGATGATGTTTCCATCCTTGTCCTTACAAAGGCTAGTGCTGGGTTGGTACCCATTCTTAATTGTATTTACTAGTTTGTACGCTTGTCTGGTGTTCCTATTAGCTAAGTATTCGTTTATATTCAGCAACTGCTCGTCAAAGTATTTACGTTTCTTACGTCTAATTATTCTATTCGATATTCGCCGTAGCTCGTCATATTTTTCTCTTCTGGCTCTGGTTCCCCGTTGAATCCATTCTCTGTAGGCCTCGTTTTTCGCGTCAAGTGAATTTTTGCATTCTTCGTCGAACCAGTCATTTCGCGCTCGCCGGGCTTTATATCCCACGACTTTGTCTGCGACATCCTTGATGGTATCCTTGAGTTCGTCCCAGAACCCATGGACGCCTGTGTTGCTGATGTTGTGTAGCATAGGTGATAGTCTTTCCTCAAGGGCGGTAGTATACGCCACCGCCGTTCGTAGCATCACTCAAAAGCTTATCAACCGCAAAGATTTTGGGAGGGCTGATTCTCGATTGGTGCACTGAGGAAATTCTACACCTGTAGGTCGTCTTCACCAAGTGATGATCTGAGTCGCAGTTTGCTCCTCGATAGGAGCGGACATCCATCACACTAGACGCCCATCTCCTGCAGATGAGGACATGGTCAATTTGTTTGATGGTATGTGCGTCTGGAGACCTCCAGGTCTGCTTGTGAATGCGTCGATGCGGGAAACACGGGAAACATGTAGAGCTTACGACTAGATTCCTGCTACAAGCGAAGTCGATAAGTCGCTGGCCACTACATGTATACGTACAATATATGAATAATATTACATAATTTAATAAGCGAAAATATGAAGAGTATATACTAGATCCATTTAGATGTCGCTCCCGATATTCAACCATCAACTGTATACCTATCTTCCCGTTTTTCACAAACTGGTCACGGAACGAATGTATTATACAAAAATACACCAGCGGCATTTGGTGATTTTTTGAATTATTAAAAAGGACTCGACCGTGATTCGCCACCATTTTCGCTACCTATTCCTGGCCCGAGGATCATCCACTCGTAGAATGAAAAATCCCAAAAGAGTACAGAACGTGCTTTTTGTCATTGAACAGATGATTGACCACTCGTGTATTGGCTTTTCCGTGTGATTTTGATATTATAATGACACACTCCTCACTCCTATGTACTATACACGTAGGTGGATTTTTTAGCCACGTGAAATGTCCTGTAGCCGTCAAGATAGGGAATCAACGTATGCATAAATAATGAAACACGCTTTGAGAACGGGTGGGAACAACAAATTGGTACGGATGCGAACATTTATATTCGAGCGTGGACTTTGCTTGTTAGAAGCCGACGTTGGAGAGGTCATGTCGAACACGTTGAGGTGGTTTCCGATTGAAATCAAAGATTTATGCCGATGGAATCGCAAAAAAAAACAATATGATAGAAATAGATACACACTTTTTTGCAACCCTGGTCTCAACGTCTCAACAATAAGACTTCTTTAGTCATTCAAACCTTTGCTTAATTATTTTGTACAAAGCAAGGGCAAAAACAGAATATAAGCATTCTTCATTGTCCATTCTTGACTTTCGAAAGATCTATTCGTGTACATGCCTTCAAGGCGTCGAGAATCACGAAAACTACAGGAAAAACGTGTCACGTAATTGTCTTTCGTACACGACATTTTCCTTTGTGTTGTTTTGATACTGCCCGTGTCTGTCCTCTTTTATATTTTCGTCATGGCCAAAAGGACTATACATCTAGACATCCGGCAAGGTCAAATGTTTGCATTACTTATAAGACATCCATTACAAAAGTTCGATGAGAAAAAAGTTTTGTTAGAGTTTTACCGAATATTTCGTCTTCGAACTTTTATTATCGATGTGTTGCGTTAAAAACATTTTCAGGACTTTTTGGTTCTTTGGCTTTGGCTGTGGATTCAATATTCGAGCGAAGTAAAAACAATTCCTACCCGTCATGACTGCAAGTTGAACTGAAATAGAATCATGTCAGAATAAATTCGTTAAGCTTGTTTTTGGAAACGGAGAACAAAAAAGGAAAAACCCAAACACATAACACATCTGGAATTTCATATTTGGTCAACAAACCTTGTCGCGGATTAGCTGACAAATCTTCTAGGATTTACATAAATTTGGTTGAAATTGATTATTTTGGTTTTGCGGATTTGGTATTTGATTTGTATCCGAGAGACGTTCCACTCTGAAAAATTGTTGACGAATTTTATTTAGATGAAGAATGAAATATTACGAGATTCTTCGTAACATTTTTACGAATTAATATACGTCCATGAAATGGTTGGTAGTAGGTGGAGGGTGGTTTGTCTGCTTCAAGAAAATTTTGTTGAAATTATGTCAATCAAATTAGACGCCAGGTTGCCATAAGGAACCATATGGGTTTCGTTGATGAGTAATAAAATGCTGAATAATCCCTACATAAGCTTAAGCGAGGAAAAAAAATCTCCATTTTCATAACATTGATAAATTTTCAAAATTGTTGCGAACCATATTCACATCGCACTCACCTCATTTGTAAGAATATAAATTTGCAACATTGATGAAATCCTTGTTGGCTACAACAGCCATCCAAACGGCTTGAAAATATTATGCATGCAAATGTTTTGAGAAAAAATTCATACGAAAAAGAAGATTTCCCACCTTTCTACTTCACTAGAGAAGACTTCAGGGTGAAATAAGCTGGTGAGGGTACAAAGGTGGAAGTTATTTCTATGCCGTGTTTTATTTATTGCAGTACTGTGAGGAATATTATGTTTCTTCCTTTGGTAAACAGTGAATGTGTTTTTTTGTTGAAATGTGATACGAATGTACTTCGAAGTATGAATTTATTTTAGGAAATATTCATGGCAGCGTATATGTCAAAGTTGAAATAAAATGCTAGTAAATATAAGGAAATAATAAATTTACATATAAGATAGACCATTGGCTCTCAAAGTGTGGGTGGCGACCGCCTGGGGGGTCGCAAAGACATTTCCAGGGGGTCACGAAGACGTTTTTAGAAATTAAAAAATTGAAGGAAAATTTCAAAAAACTGTTTTATAGAAAACAATCGAAAAAAAAACAATAGCGACGATTTAAATTGTGTGATGCTGCATGTTTTTGGTTGTCAAAAATTAATTAATCGAATTAATTATTTAGTCATTTTCTAGCTCGAGGCAACTTCTGGATTTGATATTAAGGACATACCTCAATGAAAAAACATACCACAGTAAAAATGCGCTCAAATAAAATATCAATCAACTTGTTTTTCTATTTTTATACCCTAGACTTATAGTATTGTTGTTTTTGTCACGACGAAAATATGTAACACCTTAAAAGAAGGCTCTGGAGGTATAGCAATGTACATATATATATATGTATACCTAGTCTAGCTTATAAATACTGTTACAAACTTTTTGAAGCACTGTTCAATAAAAGAAGTGTTAAGAAATCCTTGTTTATTTATTAAATGCATTGTCAACAACGGAAATTGCAACAAGTTATTCGAAGTGATTGCCTTTTGCCTTTACACAAGCCTTTAATCGAGCTGGCCACTTATCTATGGAAGCACGCACGACTTCAATCGGAAAGTTGGCGACTGCATGTGTAAGAGACTTCTTTAAGGATTCGATATTAGAATGTCTTTTAGAGCACGTCATTTGCTCTAAGACAGACCATAATTCATAATCCAGCGGATTCAGGTCTGGGCTAGAGGAAGGCCAATCTTCAGCTTTAATAAAATCTGGAACATTTTCTTCAAGCCATTTTTGGGTTGACTTCGCCTTATGACCTGGTGCAGAATCTTGCTGGAAACTCCAAGGCTGATTTTTGAATAATGACGTGTTGAGAGGTTTCACTACACTTTCAAGGACACTTTCTTGATAAATTTTGGCAGACGTTTTGACGCCCTTCTCACAAAAATGCAACTTTGTCACCCCGTTGTAGCTAACACCCCACCAAACCATTACTGAGGCTGGATGATGACCTCTTTGAACCTTTTGGGCAACTTGAGAAGCTTCTCTGGCACTGCGAGCATAAACGCTTTCGTTTTGTTTATTAAATGTTTCTTCGACAGTAAAATTTTTTTCGTCCGTAAACAAAATTTTACGGTGTTCTTGGTTTGCGTACCGGCGAAGTAATCGTTTTGATTTTTCCACTCTATTTTTTTAACGAATCTGTTAGTAAATGCCCGGTAGATCTACGATAAGCACCCAACCCCAAGTCACTTTTGATGATACGTGAAATTGTGTGGTCTCGGAGAATAAGTAGATAAGTCAATTTATACCGAAAATGAGTTAAGTGCATTAAATTACTCCTACAAGTGCTCTACGCAATGTAGAGTAGTGGGTAACTCTAAAATCCAATACTTTGTTAATTATAGGAATGTGCATTTTTAGACATCTCGAAAAATAATGTGCGTACTTGGATAAGTCCAATTACTCAGTTTTGGAAAGAAAATCTCCATCGTGAATATTGAGGTATGTCGACTTATTTATTTTATTTATTTTTATTTTATTTATTTATTTGGAATTATTTAACTGCCATTGTTGTCTATAACATAATTGCTGACATAGCGGTTCTTTTATTCGAGAATCCATAACGAGCTTGCTCTTTCATATCCGATGAAAATTTTGTTTGGGAGTCTCCGAAATCAATCTCCCGAAATTTATTTTGCGAGCAGTCGCTTACTGATTTTGGCACGGGTGGCACAAGGGCAAAAGAAGGAGCTCTTTATTTAAAATATTTACGGAGGAACCCATGCCGTAAGGCAAGGAACACCGAGTACAAAGCAAATGTTGGAAGTATTCCATACGTTGTAGATGGTAGTTGAGGGTCCTTTGATGTGTCCCTACCCCGAAATGCATGGTTTTTGGATGAGCACAATACCGTAGGGGTCATCAAGCAGCATCTGTAGTAGCTCTGCTGACTCGGAACTACTGTGGTGCAGATTTATTTGCAACACCCTTAGCATGCTACAAGGGATACAGTTTCTCACCCGTAGAAAGTATTGTACCGATTGGGTCTTCAGTTCCAGATTCGCTGTCCTCCTAGCTCAGCGTTATGCCATCAGCCACCTTGGTTAAATGTTCTATGCCTAGATCCTTCTCCACTTCGTTGGCCTCAAGCGTGTTCTTGTTGTCGTCCATGGGGCTTCGCTTTTTCTGCTTCAATTCCCAATTATTGGGTATAGTATGTCCTCTGCCTCTTTGCTAATTTGAAGAATCAGTGTCTGATTTTGTCTCTGCGAGGTGCTCGTTGACACGTAGGACTACCCAGTCCGCAGTGGAAATGTCCGGATTTTCTCGCTGGAATAGCTTTAACGCCATCTCCTTGTTTCTCGGTAATAAGACTTTCGCCTTGGCCACAGTTGGAATTTGATCTTTTGCGACTATTTCCAATTGTGCTCCTTCCCAAATGCCGTCAAGCGTTGCAATGGTGCTCTTGCACCATTCAAGCATCGCTTCATTGCCACAGTTGTTGATTTTTGTGTCGTTAAACCAACCTGCGTCATCGAAGGATGGCATGTGTTGATCTTCACATACAGCTCTTTCGGTCAGTTTGTCGAAGAGCAACGTCTTGACCAGCTCCCACCTCTCCCGGCTTAACTTGCCGAGAGGCTCGCAACGGTCTTTCTTCTTCTTATTTTTGGCACGAGTGGGCTCTTCCGCTGTATTTGATCTCCCTTTCGCAGGTGAGGACATGTGTGAGGGACATTACTGTTTACTGTTTGAGAATTGTGGATCCTCATCCCACCGTTGTCTCTTGGAAGCTAGTTTTCTGTTTTAACTTTCCGCAATACTGTTGAAGAATTTCGGATCACCGCTGGCAAATCCGCTTCTTGTCGAGAAGCGCTTTCTGGTATTCTCAATAGTTTCCTCGAATCATGCTAGCCTTTCCAACTCTTTCGGGGTAAAGTCTACTCTGGTGCCGAGGTTCCGCTTCAGCCTAATGGCTGTTTTATATTGCTTGAGGGGCCTGAGTTCCCCCTTGGTCTGCTTGGGACTTACGGTCGTACGCCGTACAGCACCCTTGCTTGACTGAGGAGAATTAAACAGAAGCTCCTCTTCTGCTGGTGTGCTGTCGAGCCCCTGTTCCGAGCGATCCTGGTCAAGCTCAGCAACGAGGGGATTGACTGCAATTGTTGTTTGTAGCCCGAACTTGGGTTTTGAACCAGTAGCATGACCGTCTGAGCCGCCATGCTGACTCGACTGTTTTTGAATGGCCGCTGGCGACTAAGGAGGTGCGAGAACCTCCCGAGCCCTCGCCGGTAGTCGCAGCCTTGCCTCCTACCGACACTTGGGTTGTTCGGTTTTGTCATTTTCTTCTCCATTGTTAGTATAAAGTTTTTTTTTTTCCACCGCTACAAGAGAGCATGTCAATAAATTTCGCAGTGTTTGGGTGTCTTAGAAGTAAGACTACTAGAAAATCGATTGGGACATTTTCGCGTAAACCTTGAAAATTAATGTTAAATATACGGTGGTCGGTGTGAATAAAATACTCGAAAGAAACCCCAACAATCTCCTAATTTGATGTTTTGAGCAAAAAAAAATATTTCATTTTGAAAACCCCTTATCCAATTTTCTTTATCTTGTTGTTCACCAACAATTATCTATTTATTCACTGAAGTTACTCAATAATTCACGGAGTTTATCTATTACACACTAGGAAATACGAATATTCAGAATTAAAAAAAAGGTAGTTGATTATTTTTATACTTCTGATAACTTCAGTGAATAAACAGATAATTGTTGGTGAACAACAAGATAAGTAAGGATAATTGGACAAGGGGTTTTCAAAATGAAATATTTTTTTTTTTTCAAAACATCAAATTAGGAGAGTGTTGGAGTTTCTTTCGAGTAACAAAAGTTATATCACATCAACTCATCGATTTACAGAAGGTCGCCAAACCTTTAAAACGCCGCCCTGGAAACTAGCATTTTTTTACTTATCTACTTATTCACACCGACCACCGAATTGTTCTTTGGGGTATTTTCATCTCACGCGATAAAATTTTTTGATTCCGAAGAGGATTACGGCGAATTCTCTCGCGCACGGCTTTAACCGCTTGAGGTGTTCGAGTAGTTCGCGGACGGCCAATTCTTTCACGGTCAATTACTCCAGACGTATAATTAAATCTTTCAATAGCCCGATATGCAAACATTCGGCTTATACCAAGGGTATGCAGAGTCTTAAAAATATCACTTGGTTGCATTCCTACTTTATGAAGTGCAATCACAGCAATTCTATTTTCTTTGTCACCCCAATCCATGTTCACTACACTAAAAATTAAACTCAAATGATGACAAATGCATCAAGCACAAGCGTACTATAGCGATTAGCTCAATTTTTAAGAAATGCAATATAACGGTTCCTTTCTGCAGGGTTGCCAAACCTTGTAACAATATTTATGGCTGGACTAGGTATATAAATGATCAGGGTCACCTCCTGATTCGATTTAACCATGTCTGTCCGTCTGTCTTAAGTGTTACATATTTTCGCCGTGACAAAAACAATATACCCTATACTATAAGTCTAGGGTATAAAAATACTAACATTCCTACTTATATAGCAAATAAATTAAAATATAGAAAACACGATATTCGCCTAAGCCCAAACCATTACATACAAAACATACGAAAAGATCTCAGCCTCTCTTATCAACCGGTACACGAAATTGAGTGAAATTCAAAAGTTATCTGGAATATGCAAATTTTATAAACAAGTAACATCTAACCTGTAACTGGTTTCGGTTATACGTAGTAGATTCTTGGTACAAACAAGAGTAAGACCAGATTGGCCCAACATTATGTTTCTTAATCTTGACTGAGTCGCATCTTTGTACAGTTTCACTTCAGGTATCTGAGATTACCAAAAAAAAGTGCATAGTACTAATTATTCTGTGTTTATCCGCCAATTTTGATGACAAATAATAAGCGGAATTGTAATAGTTATTTAAATAAATACGAATGCGTAGTAGCGTATAATAACTAGTTGTAAGAAACCAGTGACTGTGACAGTGACCTTTGAAGGAGGCAAAATGAACTCTTTAACTTTATCGTGTTTAGTTTATTGTTTCTTATTTCTGCCTGGCTCCAATGCCTATAATCCAGGTAAGGTGTGGAACAAAAATCTTGCAATAATGTATTCTTGAAAGTCACCTTCAACTAAAAATCTGCTAAAGTATGAGTAGTGTTTTAAATATCAATAGTAAAAATGTTGTTCTTCGTCAACAAAGAACACTCCAGAAGATTCATACTTAGTATCTTCTTTGAATAGACAATTTTTTCAATAGCTTATTTAGACTATAATTTTGATCTTTATGTTGATGTTCATAGATATTTTTGCAAGCACAATGCATACTTGTGTCAATATTAAAAAAAAAAACAATTAAAAATAAAATCTCCAGCTCGTCATAATAACCAGGAAATATCCACGATTGACCTAATACATCACTCCTACAAGGATTTATTCCCCGACATTAAGGAGTGTTGTCCGGTGGCGGTGGTTACAGCAGACCTAGACGAATTTCCGCAAGTTGTTCTTTTGCACTATGTTAATGCAAATGGAAGTAGTTCTTTCCCCTGTTCTGGGACACTGATAAGTAAATCTCACGTTTTGACTGCAGCGCACTGTGTCACGGGTTCAATATTGAAAGAGTCGGGAGAATTGTAAGTACATATACAAATAAAGATAATCGCACATAGAGGCGGTCGTGCAATTCTGCCCATGCAGTTCATGTGAATAATTTTAGTGACTACTGCATTGTTTTTGAAAAAAAAAATGGTTCCGTCCATAACCGCGTGATCGATTTCGAATTCAATTTTGGATTGCGCGGCGTCTGGTCCGTCCGCCATAATGTGCGCTATGCATTAATCGTATCTAAGCTAACAGTTTACCATATGCTTCATTTTGTTTTCAAGAACATACATCCGATTAGGAGTGCACAACCTTTCAAATCCAACATGTGTTGATAAAGATTGCCAGCCGCCAGTGATTGATAGCAAAATAGCAAGCGTGGTATTTCATCGAAATTTCAACGAGTCGATTGGACAACATGATATAGCCTTGGTTAGACTAGAGGAGCCCATCATGCAATTCACTTCGAACATTCAGCCAATCTGCTTGCGATGGGTTCACAAGCCCACTGCCGAAAAAGTATCTGCAGGACATAATTTTACGATGCTCAGATGGGGGCGTACACCGAATTGTATGTATCCTCTACCTCCCTATCACAACTGGTGCATATCTATAAAAATTCCAATCTTTTCTTTCAGCGAAATCGAATTTGGTCGACAATAAACTAGAGTTGACCCTGTTTGACCACGATCAATGCGAAGAGAAATATGCACAGCGAAATATTACAATTACCGGTCGCCAGCTATGTGCTGTAAGGAACTCTACGGGAAATGAAGATGACTGCCAAGCAGATTCTGGCGGTCCACTTATATCCAATGTAGACAATTGTCTCGTCCTGGAAGGTGTTGTTTCGTTCGAGAAAGGTTGCGGGCTGAAACAGTGGCCCGGAATTTATACAGATGTAATGTCGTATAGACGATGGATTTTAAGACATATGAAAAAATAAATAAGATATAAGTGTATGAATCTGATAAATCCTTGTTTGGCTCTCATTATGTAAAACACTCATGCGTTCGTTGTGTTTTGGATTGAATTACGAGTGAATCGGACACTATGGATTTCAAATTCCATCAGGAGTCGGCGGCCGGCGTTAAGGCTGGCGAAGACATTGACATTTAGAAACGACACTATACCATGATCCGACGAGAACCCATTTCACCGGAATTTTAAACTGATTCAAACTAAAATGAAACGAACGAACGCTTCTACTATTATAGGTCAGTGTAAATGGAGCAAGTTGGGGTTCACGTTTGAAATTATTCCGGTACAGTAGAACCTCGATTATCCGAACTAATTGGTCCCAGGAGCGGTTCGGATAATCGAGAAGTTCGCTTAATCGAAGTTGAAAGCTTATGTAAATAAAAACTGCAAAAAAATCGTGAAAAAATGAAAAAAAAAAATCAATAAATTATCCATTATGTTGAATTGAAAATTAAAACAGAAACATATGTTCCTACTACAACTCTTTATTATTCTACTACTTTGCCTTAACCCCTAGCGGGGCATAGCGCGTCAACTACTCCTGCGCGCCATCGTACTCTGTTCTGGGCAATGGGGCGCAACTCCCCAAAAGACTTACCCAGTACCTGACACTCCTTTGCCACAGATCGACGCCATGTGATTCGAGGACCCCCTCTTGGTCGGCCTTGGTTGGAAATGGGGTTCCATTTCATGGCATGCAAAGCAATGCAGTTTTCACTCTTCCGCAATGTGTGACCTATCCACTGCCATTTTCGCCTGCGTATCAATTCGTCGATTGGCATCTGACCCGTACGCCGACCTAGCTCTCCATTTGATATTGTTTCGGGCCAGAAAATTCTTAAAATTCGACGAAGACATGAGTTGACGAAAACTTGCAGCTTTCTGGTAACTCCTACGGAAACTTTCCATGTACTGCTCCCATACAAAAGCACTGATAGTACCAGGGAGCGAAACAGGCCCAGCTTGGTCTTGATGCTGAGATAACTACTCTGCCAGATTTTGGACAGCATGCCGTATGCGCGTTTAGCCTGGTTGATACGACGAGCGATGTCCTGTTCCATACCACCATTTTCGGCAACAATGCTACCCAGGTAGACGAAGTTGTCCACCTTCTCCACAGGCTGCCCATTAATATTGATGGCACTAGGTGTCGGATTTCTTTTTCGCAACGGCGGGCTAAGAACCTTGGTCTTGTTGGTATTAATCTTTAGCCCAACCTTGCTTGCCTCCCTCTCGAGATCTAACGCCATTGCGGACAGATCCATGATTTTGTGGGAGAGTAGGCATATGTCGTCAGCGTAGTCAAGATGTTGTAGATAAGATGTCAAATTCCATTGAATTCCTCTGTCGAGTCCGGATAGGGCTGCATGCAACACATCGCCGATCACAATGAGGAATAGGATCGGTGAGAGGATGCACCCCTGCCGAACTCCACTGCGAATCTCAAAGTCCCCCGACACCTTACCTTTATGCAGAACGCGACATTTCGCGCCTTCTTCAGTGCTTATGTTTCCTCATAACATAAGCACTGAAGAAGGAAGTAAGTTGCTTCCGAAATACTGTATCTGCAGAATAATAAAGCATTGTAGTAGGAACATATGTTTCTGTTTTAATTTTCAATTTAATACGAACTACAAACAACGGTAAATCTAACCAAAATATTATCCATTATGTATTACTTTGTCGTGTATGCAGCGGCAGATGAAGAGTCAGCACTAAGTTTTTCACCCTAAATAGGAAGCTGACCGATGCCATGTCGAAATTTCAATTTTTCCAACCATCCTTGACTTGAAGAAAATTTTCACCCCCTAATTTTTTGTTGAACGCTTTCTCACATAACAAGGGACCACTGATAAGTTACCCAGAAGAACGTTTCTACGTAAACCAAGTGAAAAGTGCCTCATCCAAACAATCATTTCCGGATCTTTTCATTGCCTTGCGCTTTGAACTTCCTTCATCGCAATCGAGTGTGCTTGCGAACATCAAAATCGGGTCGGATTGTTTTTTAATGTCCGAAATCGTTGCCTTTCCCACGTCGTAAGAGACCGACAAAGATGTGGCCGATTCACCTTTTTTCAGTCGGTTCCAAATGTCCAGAACAACCCGTTTCCGCTTTGAACTTGGTCCGGACATTGTAAAAAATGACCAAAAAAGACGTGTAAAGAAGGGCGAATTGCCAACTCTCTCGGATA